>CM069164.1:21903996-21911496 GCA_035221665.1 Okamejei kenojei
ACACGGGCTGCGGGACACGGGACACGGGACGCGGGGAGCCGGGACACAGGACACGGGACACGGGACACGGGACGCGGGACACGGGACACGGGACACGGGACACGGGACACGGGACACGGGACACGGGACACGGGACGCGGGGAGCCGGGACACGGGACACGGGTCACGGGCTGCGGGGAGCCGGGACACGGGACACGGGTCACGGGCTGCGGGGAGCCGGGACACGGGACACGGGACACGGGACGCGGGGAGCCGGGACACGGGACACGGGACACGGGCTGCGGGGAGCCGGGACACGGGCGGGGACCTCGGGGCGCAACTCACCGGATTTGCCGGAGCCCGCGGAGCCCAGGACGGCGATGCTACATTCCGGAGTGGGTGGGTGGTGGGCGCGGTCCCGGTCCCGGTCCCGGTCCCGGTCCGGGGCGCCCGGCAAAGTGACCACCCGGCCCTTCCCAAACATTCCCCGCCGACTGATACACGGCGACTGGCACCAGGCGGGTCGGCACCGGAGCTCCGCGCCCCCTGGGCCGGCAGAGAGGGGTGGGGGGGGGGGGGGGGGGGGGGGTCGCTGTCAGGAGCCGCCTCCGTGGGAGGGAACGACCCGTGAGTGGAGTATCTCGGGCAGGAGCGACGTCTGACCAGGGCGTGGGCGCTTTGATCCGCAGCTGCGCTCCTTGTAAGGAAGTCGCCACTCTCGCCGTCACAGAAACAAGAGTGGACCCGCCGGGCGGGCAGCAGAGGGAGGGCCGAGTGGCCAGGGGCGGGGGGGGGGGGGGTCGGGGCGGGGGCTCCCCAGACTCACGCTGCCCCAGAGAAGCCGGCGCTCCCTCCAGCCAGGACCCCTCCCCGTCCCCCCCTCGGCCCTTCTCAGTCTCCAGGGGTCCCCCCGCCCCCGAGCAGCGAGTCCCGGGGGGAGAGGGCACATCTCTGCCGGCACCTCCCCCTCCTCCGTCTCAATCCCATCCCCACAGCTCCGGGACCCGCTGCGCGCTGATCCCCGAACCGGCGCCTCTAGCACCGACGGACAGATCCGCTGAATTAATCGAACGATAGAGTCTCTAATACAAAAACAGAAGATGCTGGTAATACTCAGCAGGCCCCGACAGTGTATGTGAGGAAGAAACCGTTTCTGACTTGTAGAGATATCGCGCAGAAACAGGCCATTCGGCCCACCGCACCGACCAGCGACCCCTGCACCATAACACTATCCGACACGCGCTAGGGACAATTTTACCGAAGACCTGTAAGAGTGTGGGAGGAAACCGGCGCACCCGGAGAAAAGCCACGCGGTCACAGGGAGCATGTACAAACTCCGTACAGACAGCACCCCGAGTCAGGATCGGACCCGGGTGTCTGGCGCTGTGAGGCAGCAACTCTACCGCCGCGCCGCCCCATCTGATGCTCGCCGTCCCCTGTAGCAGCCCGGGTTAAGCCGCACAGCGTTGCTGAGGCCATTCTGCCCGTCACACCGACACTGAACAGAAGGGTGAAGGGTGGAGGGGGGGTGAACGATCAGGGCAGTCTCAGTAGTGTTCCGGCTTCTCTGGGGGTGTGTGAGTCTGGGGAGCAACTAATCGCGGTAATGTCCCTGCTAAACTCTCCTGCTTGTCTCACTCCCTTTTGCAAGAGCGGATGAACTCTTTACGCTTAACACAAAAGTGTTGGAGAAACTCAGCGGGACAGGCAGCATCTCTGGAGCGAAGGAATGGGTGGCGTTTCGGGTCGAGACCCTTCTGATCTTGACCCGAAAAGTCCCCCATTCCTTCCCGCCAGAGATGCTGCCTGATCCGCGGTTACTCCAATATTCTGTGCCTATCTTCGGGCTAAATGCCGGACTGTGTAAGTGTGGGGTGGGAGATTGCAACCTTCACGTGGTCCGCCCTGTTTCGACAAATGCAGTGCACAATCAAATAAGATCAAATAGAACAAGTTGTCCGACAACGTTTGGTTGTGCACGCCTCACGCAAGAAGAAGAAGATGGCAATGTGAGAAAAACATAACGGTGTCTGAAGGCGTTAGAGCGGTCAGTCTGGACTCCGGCTCTGTTTCGTGCCGTGTGAGGCACTCCGGCTGCACGCTGTGTTAGATTCCGTGTGTCATGTATGGGAATCTATGGTATAAGAGCATAAGTGATAGGAGCAGAATTAGGCCATTCGGCCCATGAAGTCCTTCGTTGATCTATCTCTCCCTCCCTAATATTTAGTGTTTTCTGAGTCATTCGTAACTGTCACTGTATGTCATGTTGTGACTTGTGGGCGGAGCACCAAGGCAAATTCCTTGTATGTGAATACTTGGCCAATAAACTTTTGTGTTAAAGAAGGAACTGCAGATGCTGGAGAATCGAGGGTACACAAAAGGCTCTCGAAACTCAGCGGGTGCAGCAGCATCTAAGGAGCAAAGGAGATAGGCGACGTTTCGGGTCGAGACCCTTCTTCAGACTGGTCAGGGATCAGGGAAACGAGAGATATAGACGGTGATGTGGAGAGATAGAGAACAATGAATGAAAGATATGCAAAAAAGTATCGATGATAAAGGGAACAAGCCATTGTAAGCTATTTGTAGTGTGAAAATGAGAAGCTAGTGCGACTAGGGTGGGGGAGGGAGATAGAGAGAGAGGGAATGCAGGGCCCGAGGGCTGAGGGAGAGGTGGGAAGGGGAGGAGACAGCAAGGGTTAACAGAATTGAGAAAATTCAATGTTCAAGCCCAGAGGATGCAGACTCTCCCAAGCGGAATATGAGGTGCTGTTCCTCCAACTTGCGGTGTTGCTCACTCTGGCCGTGGAGGAGGCCCAGGACCGAGAGGTCGGATACGGAATGGGAGGGGGAGTTGAAGTGCTGAGCCACCGGGAGGTCGGCTTGGTTATTGCGGACCGAGCGGAGGTGTTCGGCGAAACGATCGCCAAGCCTGCGCTTGGTCTCACCGATATAGATCATCTGGCATCTGGAGCAGCAGATGCAGTAGATGAGGTTGGAGGAGGTGCAGGTGAACCTCTGTCGGACCTGGAGGGACTGCTTGGGTCCCTGAAAGGAGTGGAGGGGGGAGGTGAAGGGCCAATAAACTTACTTACTTACTTACTTACCCCAGTCTCCTGCCTTCTCACCATAACCCCTGACACCTGTACTAATCAAGAATCTATCTATCTCTGCCTCTCTGCGTGTGTTAGATTCCGTGTGTTATCTATGTGAATCTACGTGTTAGATTTCGAACATTCTGCCCTTTATAATTTTCAATTGTTTTCAAACCTCCGCTGCTTTGACAAGTTGGATTAAGAACACTTAAACCTGGATTAAACTTTCACTTTCATTTTAATGGCGCCCAGTGATCGTTATTTGAATAAATATTTAAACCATCACCCAGAATATGTTCGGCAGTTTCACTGGGATGGAATGATAAACGCCAGATTCACCTTTATTTATTTAAATTCGGTTTTACTGAGATTAATATATTCAAATAATCTGAAGTAGCATTAAATTATTAGATCAGATCATGTTATACATGCAACGCTTCTGGGGTCATTGGATGAAATTCAGTGACAATATTGATCAGTTCATCGCAGGCATTCTTTGGAACGGCAAGGAAAGTAACTCTAACGGCGATTCCGAAATCATCGGTAACCGGTTTGAATGAGCAGCAAGGAACTGCAGATGCTGGTTTAAACCAAAGATAGACACAAAATGATGGAGTAATTCAGCGGGACAGGCAGCATCTCTGGAGAGAAGGAATGGGTGATGTTTCGGGTCTGAGGAAGGGTCTCGACCCGAAACGTCACCCATTTCTTCTCTCTCTGCCTGTCCCGCTGAGTTACTCCAGCTTCAATCACCCCTTTGTCTCCCTCCAGTATGTAAAGCTGCATTTTAAAAACACAATTTCAACCAATGCGCGCCTCTTTGTGATCTTCTTTTAAACAATTCATTTCAAGGCAGAACGGCCCATATCCCTTCAGTCCTCTGCCACTCCGCGCCTCTCTCTGCGATCTGCCTCCTGTTTGACCACCACCCTCTTATCTCGGAGCCGAGGAAGGCAGGCTCGATAAACTAAGCGCAATCCACTCTGAAACAGAGGTAGACATAACGCGCTGGAGTAACTCGGCGGTCCAGGCAGCATCTCTGGAGAAAAAGGAACTCGGAACCCTGAGTCATGCACTCTTCACTTTGCTCAATATTTGTATTCAGAATTAACACCGACCTGCAGAGCCCCAACTATACGGTTTAGCGTCATCAGTACATGGTTTGAACGTACCTTGCGCTGAGCCAACAGGACACCAACACCCACAATGACTCTCCCTATCCTCCCATTGCAGCTCCAACCTGTCTGTTTCACTCCAGTCTTAATATAAGCACACTCAAGATCTGAAGACGAACACCCCCCCCTCCCACCTGCCTCCCAGTTTTGATTTCAATTTGCTTTTGATAGAACTTGCTCAGATGCCATTTGGAAATCTAAAGCTGCAACGCTGTAACATTACATTCTGCGCGGGTGTTTTTCGTCTTGCTCTACCTGTTGTACTTGTGCGCGACCTGGTTACACTCTGTGTAGCTGTCTTTCACTGTCTTCACTATCTTTCACTGTCTTTCAGGACACATCACAATAGTAATCCAATGCCAAGTACATAATGCCTCAAGGTTGTTAGGGTGACTTCGGTTCACGATCCCTCAATAAAAGTCAGGGAACGTTGCCATTTTTGACAGGATTACTGCTTGACTCAAAGGATAAACATCGATTAACTCTGAAGGTTTGTGTTGTTTTAATTTCACTTAGTCTTTAACTTCATTTTTATTTGTGTCCCGAATTTTGTCGTTCGTCTCTGCTGGCTGTTAACTCTCCTCCCTCTCACACCCACTGTTAGCACCCCCTTCTGCACCATTGACATACGCAAGGAGCGTTCACGTATTGTTCTCTGGTGATACTTTCATGAATCTGTGGTGGTGAATCTGTGGAATTATTTGCCACAGAAGGCCGTGTAGGCCAAGTCAGTGGGTATTTTTAAGGCAGAGATAGCTAGATTCTTGATTAGTACTGGTGTCAGATGCTATGGGGAGAAGGCCGGAGAATGGGGTTAGGAGGGAGAGATAGATCAGCCATGACTGAATGGCGGAGTCGACATGATGGGCCGAATGGCCTAATTCTGTTCCTATCACATGACCTTATGGTCTACCTTTTCTTTGGGTTTTTTTAGATCCGCATTACAATCCAGCTGTGATGTCCAATTAAGACGACTTCTAGTCACAAAGTCAAGGTCTAACAGCTCACAACCGTCCACCTGAATCTACCCAGTGAAATCTGCAGTTACTAAACACGAACAATGAACACCCAAACCACACTCAACGTGGATCTCAGAGAGACAGTCTGTATTTTCCTTCCCCTGTAGAATTTGCAACAAAACCGCCATTCATCACAAGGTACAGAGAATGCGATTGCTATAGTTCTAATGTTGAAAGCTTGCCCGGGCTCTCAACACTGCACAGTTTCACCCAGCAACATTCCACACGCAGATGAAAAAGCAAAGTAATCGCGTATCTGCATTCTTGAATCCAGGCTCGGCAATTATCAGTTGGTGAACGCACTTGAAAAATGCAAAATATTTTTTTCTGAAGAGAGATATACAAGGATTTGTGGTCTACACTGCAACATGGCCTTTAAATTAAAGCTTTCCACAAGCACAGGAGGAAACCATTTGATCCATCTAAACTCCACTGCCTTTCATCAGACCCAGCACAACACACTTTCCCCAAAGCCCTGCCATTCCGATTCCTTTTGTGAAAGCTCAGATTGGCTATGTCAGTGCTGGTGTTGATCTCAACTCTTCTGTGTGAGCAGCTTTTATCTCACGATTTCCTCATTATCTTTTCCCCCCGTCACTTTAAATTGGCAACCCTGTCAATTGATCCATTTATTGAACTAGACTTTCTATTTACTGTCTCTAACCTGTTCATGACCTTCGACATCTCTACTAATTCTTCTCTCAACCCCCACTGCTCCAAAGAGAACAGCCACGGTCTCCCACTCTAACCTTGCAGCTTGGTAATGGAACAATTCCGACTGAGTCTTTCCTGCATTTTCTGGGGGTTTTGAGATTCTATCTGAAATATAGTGACCAGGCACCATACTAGTTGTGAATGATCCACTGTTTTACAGGAGTTCAGTGTTTTATGGAATCTCTCTGTCGTTATACTCTGCCTCTATCTATGAAGCCCAGAATCCCATATACCTTATTCACTGCCACATCGATACTACGCCCAGGAAAGCAACCCAATGCTTCTACTTCCTCAGAAAATGAAGGAAATTCGGCATGTGTCCAATGACTCTTATCAATTTTTACGGATACACCATAGAAAATATCCTATCGGTGCAACATGGCTTGGTTTGGTCATTGCCCAGCCCCAAGCCATAAGAAATTGCAGAATTATAGATGTAGCCCAATCCATCACACAGATCAGCCTTACCCCCCCCCCCCCCCCCCCCCCCCCCCCCCCCCCCCCCGCCCATCAACTCCATCTATTGAAGTGCAGAGGGATTTGGCGTCCAAACCCAGAGTTCCCTGAAAATGGCAACACATACGCATAGAGTGGTAAAGAAGGCATATAGGATGGTTGCCTGCACTGGCGAGACATTGGGCATAAGAGTCAGTAAGTCATGAGCGTTGCAGCTTTGTAGGACTTTGGTTAGACTGCATTTGGAGTGTTGTATGCTGTTCTGCTCGTCTCATTACATGAAGGATGTGAAGGATTTGGAGAGGGTGCAGAAGAGGTTTACCAGAATGCTGCATAGATTAGAGGGTATTGGCTACAAGGAGAGGTTGGACATTCTTGGATTGTTCTCTCTGGGACGCCTGAGATTGAGGCGAGAATTAATAGTAAACATATACAATTGTGAGTCATAGAACGGGTAAAAGTCAGAACTGTTTTGCCAAGTAGGAAATGTCGAGGTTTAGAGTGCACAGCTTTAAGCTGAGAGGGATAAAGGTTAAAGGAGATGCGTGGGGCAAGGCTTTTACATTTAGAGGGTGGTGGGTACCTGGAATGCACTGTATGGGTGGTAGAGGCAGTGTCATTTAAGAGGCCTTCAGACAGACAGTAAATATGCAGGGAATGGAGGGATATTAATTAAGTGTAAGCAGGTGATATCACTTTATCTTGGTCTCATACTTGGCACAGACGTTGTGGGTGGAAGGGCCTGCTCCTGTGTGGTAGGTTTCTTTATTATATTTTCCATCCAACTTGCTTTACACTGCAGCTGTGATGTCCAATTAAGACGACTTCTAGTCACAAAATCAAAGAGTGTTTAGTCTAACAGCTCATAAACGTCCACCTGAAACTATCTAGTGAAAGCTGTAGTTACAAAACACGAACAATGATCACTCAACCCACACTCAACGCGGATCCTGCAACTATTGAGCCTTGTGACATGTTCTCTTGGAATATTTGCTAATTGACAAGCTTGGTTAACGGGCCACAGTGTAAGGTATCAAAAACAACCAACTTGGCAGCGTTGCTCAA
>CM069164.1:21913996-22168996 GCA_035221665.1 Okamejei kenojei
CCACTGCCTCGGCCCCGGCAACTGCGCGCTGATGCTGCAGGCCGCCGCCGTGTACGGGCTGCCCGAGCTGCTCCACGCCTCGGCGCTCTTCATCAGGGACCTGCACCCCGATGTGCGGCAGGAGCTGAGCCACCTGGCCCGGGATCAGCTGGACTACATCGAATCCCTGCCCCCCAGCACTCTGGTGGCGGTGACCACCCTCGCCCCCTCTCCCCAGCACCTCCACGACCACTCCAGGACCATCTGCTACCTGGACGAGGCGGACAATGTGTGGAGGGATCTGACCTGCTTGCCCGAGCCGGCCAGCACATCTCTCGCCGGCATCGCAGTCATGGACAACAGTATCTACATTGTGGGTGGAGTGGACGGCGTGAGCAAGCGGGTGGTGCCCACTAACTATTGCTACGACACGGACAGGGACAGCTGGAGCGAGTTTCCTTGCGGGCAATTCCCTCGCCACAACGTGGCTCTCAGCGGCCAAGACGGCTGCCTCCTTGCCATCGGTGGCGTGTACGAGGGGAAGGTGGTGGCCACCGTGGAGAGGTTTCACGTCGCCTCCAGCTCGTGGTCCTCGGTTGCCCAGCTGCCCCGGCCCGGGGAAGGGGTGGCGTGCACCCGAGCGATGGGCCGAACGTTCGTGTGCCTCTGGTTCCCCACGGAGACCACGGACATTTACGAGTACGGGACCCAGGGGGACGAGTGGTCGCTGGTGACCACGCTCAGGCGCCCGCAGAGCTACGGCCACTGCATGGTGTCCCACGTAGACAACCTGTACGTGATGAGGAACGGGCCAGCCGACGACTTTCTGAGATGCTTCATAGATTGTTACAACCTGACCAGGGAGCAGTGGAGCAGCCTCTCCGGGTATTATGTCAACAGTAAAGGGGCACTTTTCACAGCCACAGTCAGAGGCGACCGGGTGTTTACAGTCAACAGAATGTTGACCCTGGTCTACGATATCCAGGGGGACCGCTGGAAGCCGGCAAAGGAAGCGGCTGGCTTCCCACGGAGTGGCTCCATGCACAGCTTCTTACTCCGGCTCCCGCAGAGGCGACTTGCTGCCCGCCACACGACTGTGAGTGAATGACAATAGACAATAGGTGCAGGAGTAGACCATTCGGCCCTTCGAGCCTTTCAATGTGACCATGGCTGATCATCCCCAATCAGTACCCCGTTCCTGCCTTCTCCCCATATCCTCTGACTATCTAGCTCTCTCTTGGAAGTATCCAGAGAACCGGCCTCCACCTCGCTCTGAGGCAGAGAATTCCACAGACTCACCACTCTCTGTGTGAAAAAGTGTTTCCTCATCTCCGTTCTAAATGGCTTACTCCTTATTCTTAAACTGTGGCCCCTGGTTCTGGACTCCCCCAACATCGGGAACATGTTACCTGCCTCTAGTGTGTCCAAACCCTTAATGATCTCATATGTTTCAATAAGATTCTCTCTCATCCTTCTAAACTCTAGAGTGTACAAGCCCAGCTGCTCCATTCTCTCAGCATTTGACAGTCCCACCATCCCGGGAATTAACCCTGTAAACCTATGCAGCACTCCCTCAATAGCAAGAGTAGCATGCAACAAAAAAGCTTTTGATTGTAGCTTGGAACACACAACAATAAAACAAATACAACTAAATAATGGGGATGCCTTCGTAAGCATTTGAAGATGCGTGGAGCATCAAAAGAAGGAAGCTATCTTCTGAAAAGTCGGGGCTGGACAGTCCCGCCATCCCGGGAATTAACCTTGTAAACCTACGCTGCACTTCCACAAAAATGAACACTGCATTGTTACATGTGACAGGTCACAGTGGAATTCTTTGCTAGGTACGACCCTTTAGGTATGCAAATAGTCGCCACATAAAGGGCATCGACAAAGTTACAAAGTTTCCCTCGCAGATACTCCTTTGTTCTCCATCCCACCCCCTGATTGGATATCACAGGACAAAAGCTTCTCACTGTACCTCGGTACACGTGACAATAAACAGAACCAAACACAAACATTCTCACTTTTTACGGCGACCTTGTTAAAGTGAGGGTTCAACCCACAAACAAACAGATACAACGTGGGTACAGAGATGCAGCATGGAAACAGATGCCAGTTTCCACTACGTGGGAGGAAACTGGAGAACCAGAGGAAACCCGTGCTCTCACAGGGTAGACGTGCAAACTCCACATAGACAGCACCTGAAGTCAAGATCGAACCTAGGTCTCTGGGCTCTGTGTGGCAGCAGTTCTACCAGCTGCAAACTGAGAAATCAGTCTGTTCCTTCCCTGACCCTGTAAGGTATGCGGGTGCCATGTAGACAGAAACAGACATAGGTTTTGGGGTCGGCAGAGTTATGCAGCGGCAGAGCTGCTGCCTCACAGCTCCAGAGATCCTGCCTATGGGTGCTGTCTGTACGGAGTTTGTATGTTTTCCCTGTGACTGTGTGGGCTTTCTCTTGGTTTCCTCGCACAATCCACAGATGTGCAGGTTTGTAAGTTAATCGGCTTCTGTAAAACTCTCTCAGACAGAGACAGTTTAATTGCGTACAGCAGTGAATGAGATAAGAATCTGGGAGGAATGGATATGCAGAGAATGGGGGAGAGTGTGCAATGGGCGCCAACATTGCTCATTCCTGGTATAGACTCAGGTCAAATGGCCTCTTTCCATGCTATAACCCAAAACTGGCATTCAACAAACAACCTAATTAAAAAATAACTGAATTATTCTTCAGCAAAATAGGTGCAAAAGTCAGAAAAATGCAGGGTTTTTTTGTCTGTTCTGCCTGTTGTATTTTCACGATGACTTCACCGAGGTCCGATTCCACGGACAAAACACAGTGCTCTGGAAATCATGTGTGGCTACTTGTAAGTCATGCCTAAAGAAGAATTCATGTCATTTTCATTCCCTCTACTTTGGTCTGCACTCCACATCAGACAATGTTTTCAGGAGATCTAACCTCCAGCTCTCAGCATTAAGCTTAATAAATAAATCACTTTTCTGGCAATTGTTTTCAAATGCCTCTATGCTTTCTTGAAACCCCTTGGGCTGATATCCCCATTCCATTAATTAATTAATGTAAACTATTTTTAAACTACTCGTGATGTTATTCTCATCAGACGTCCAGTATGCCATATCAAAAGGACATCACTGAAGGACACATCTTTAAATACTTGCCATTCACAGTTTCTGCTGCTGGTGTTATCTCTAATATGTACTTGGAAATCAGGGTACAGGTTTCTATTGACCGCGCTCGTAAGACAGCTTTGCAAGCAATATTGTTTTAACTTGCCAATATAATTACTTTTATTTTTGGAACACCAATTTTATCTTTAGTGAAATATTGTATGCTGGATATTTTCCAGCACTTGGTACACCAGAGGAACACAGGTGCAGGAGGAAATCATTCACCCCTTTGGTCCGTTCTACCATTCATATGATTATGATCAATTCAGATCTACTGTTCTTCCTTTCTGTTCATATCCCTTGACTCCTTGGTATCTGAAAGGTTTTCCCATTTTCCATTAAACCATTATAACTGGTTTATGTTTCAGCGTTGAATTTGCTTCAAATGTATTTCAGAGTAAAATAGAACATCGAATAGAACAGCACAGGAACAGGCCCTTCAGCCCATAATGTCTGTGCCAGATATGATGCCAAGATAAACTAATCCCCCTGCCAGTACGTGATCCATATCCTTCCATTGCTTGCCTACTCGGGTGGCACAGTAGAGTTGCTGCCATACAACAGTTGAGTTGCTGCCATACAGTGCCAGAGACCAGGGTTCGATCCTGACTACGGGTGCTGCCTGCACAGAGTTTGTACATAATTCCTGTGACCACGTGAGTGTTCTCTGGGTGTTCCGGTTTCCTCCCACACTCCAAAGACATACAAGTTTGTGGGTTAATTGGCTTTGACAAAAATTGGAAATTTTCCCTTGTGTGTAGGATAGTGCTGAGATGGGTTGATCGCTGGTCGGTGTGGACTCGGTGGGCCAAAGGGCCTGTTTTCACGCTGTATCTCTAAAGTTTAAATGGTGCCTATCTAAAGTCTTTTAAATGCCACTGTCTTCTGCCTTCAACACCACTCCCCAAAACTCTCTATGCAAAAAAACCTGCCCCACAAATTTCCTTTAAACTTTGCCCCTCTCACCTTAATGGGCCTGTCCCACGGTATGAGTTCATTCCAAGAGCTCTCAGAGTAAAATAAAATAATCAAACTCGTGGTAAGCACGGAGAATGAACGTAGCGGGTACGTCGGAGCTCGGGGACGTCTCTTAGCAGCTCGTAACGCTAATGGCAGGTACTCGGGAAGACTCGCTAACGGCAGGTAAGCTCGGGAAGACTCGTGAAGATCTTTCAACATGATGGAAAATGTCCACGAGAGCCCCAAGTACTGACGAGTGGCCATTACCTTGAATCTCTGAGCTCGAATCAGGGCAAACTCGGGAGAGCTCTTGGAATGAACTCGACCCGTGGGACAGTGATATAAAGCTGTGCCCTCTAGTTTTGACATTTCCTCCATGGGACAAAGGTTCTGACTGTCTACCCTATCTATGCCTATTCACAGTTTTATATAGTTTTATCAGGTCTTCCCGCAACCTCTGACTTTGCAGAGAAAACAATCCAATCTGTCAGTCCAACTTGTCCTTATAGTTAGTACTCTCCACACTGATTCTGGCTCGCCTCTTCTGCACCATACTCCCAATGTGGCCAAACCAAACTCCTATAAAGCTGTGACCTGATCCTGTCTCTCACACTCAATGCCCAATTCTCAATTAAGTTGATAATAGAGTTCAAAATGGCTGATGGGTGTAAGCCAAATGACTACTGTAGGAATATGTCCAAAGCCTTTGCAACAAATCCAGAAAAAAATAACAACTTAGGAAACTTTGATACCAGAAAGAAATGTTAAGCCTTCAATGAAAAGATGAGTTGAAATACAGGGAATAAAATACGCACATAGAAGCTTGGCTATCTCTTTATCCCTATAAAAATCCATGAAGTGTATTTTATATGAAGAAGCTAGGCTTGCAATAACCGGTAGTTAAGATGTCTGGAGGAGTGTTGCTCTATGAGCAAATTTGTAAATTGTTTGATAAACTGTTGGCGTGGAATATGCCAGATTCCTCATGCTCCTTGATGCTATGTTTGGAATAAGAAAGAGTGGATGAAAGCCTCCCTTTGAATTAAGAAAATAAATAGAAAGAAGATACAGACTTTCATGAAGTGTGTAATATATTGTGTAAACTATTTGGATGGAGAGATAAAATGGGCGGGAGCTGCCAGTCGTGATTTTATTACAGTTCTTCTTCAATCGTTGAAATTCTTCCATTTGTCTGGTAGCACAAGGGAAAGATCTCCATATATAGATGTGTGTGAGTCAAACGAGTGGGTCCGAGATCTGGATGTTTTGAATGACGGTTTGCTTGCTGTGATTATTTAAGAATCTGATAACTCGTGAAGGTACCAACAACATGGACATCTCAGCAGTGATAAATAGCTTGTATACTCTCTCAACTCTTGGCCTTGTTGAGCGAGCAGCAATGTTCAGCTCTTGCTCCTTGGTTTGATGTGGTATTTGTTGGTGGAGGGTGAGGAGAGGGGGGATAATGAAGGAGGGTTTTAGGGGACTGAAGAGGGAGAGTGAGATGCATTCACATTGGTCTTATATTTTACAGGTTATTGCCATTTTGAACTTTTAAAACATTGCAGTCACGCTCCCACTTGCGCCTGCGCAGTTGGGGAGGGTTGCCGTGACTCGCGTCACAACAGGGATCTCTGGCGTCACAACGGGAACCCGTCAGCCGCGCCTGCGCAGTTGGGCGCTATGGGTCAGAGGTGGAATATTGCCTTGAGGGACGAGTCTGCACCTGGTCTAGTTTGTTTCTAAATTTGCTAGGTATTAAAATGTTTCTATTATTAAAAGACTCAAGATACCAATTCAAGTTGATACATGAGGTGCATGTGTGGAAGACTCAGATATTGTCTTTAGTTCCTGGACATCACCATCAGACACCACAGACAATGAACTGCTCCGATGACTTTGAGATGGTGCATGGTTCATCGAGAATAATATTTATGATTCCGTTTTTCAGAGGGAAGAAGAATTATGTTTTTTTAATAAATTTCCATCCCCTCATGAAATGATTCCATGAGCTGAATGGCCATTTACATCTACCAGTGATAGGTAGATCTTGGAGTCATGGAGTCATACAGCATAGAAACAGGCCCTTTGGCCCAATCTGGCCATACCGACCAACACCAATCCCACCTGCCAACATTTCCTTCCAAACCTCTCCTATGCATTTACCTGTCCAAATGTCAATTAAACGCTGTGACAGTAACTGTTTCAAATACTTCCTCTGGCAGCTCGTTCCATACATCCACCACTCTATGTGTAAAAAAGTTGCACCTCAGATTCTTATTAAATCATTCCCCGCCCCTTCCCCCCACCTTAAACCTCTGGTTTTGAATCTCCTATTCTAATTAAAAGACTGTGCATTTACCCAATCTATTCCATTGTTGAAACAAAGCCATATTAATGTACACCTCTATAAGATCACCATTCATCCTCCTGCACTCCAAGAAATAGTCCTCAACCTCTCCCTATAGCTCAGTTCCATAGGTCCTGGCAACATCCTTGTAAATCTTCTCTGCAGCCTTTCCAACTTGACAACATATTTCCTGTAACAGGGTGACCAAAATTTTAAACAATACTCCAAATGTGGCCTCATCAATGTCTTCTATATCTCTAATATACAGTGGCTTGCAAAAGTTTTCATACCCCTTGAACTTTTCCACATTTTGTCACGTTACAACCACAAACGTAAATGTATTTTATTGGGATTTTATGTGATAGACCAACACAAAGTGGCGCATAATTGTGAAGTGGAAGGAAAATGATACATGGTTTTCAAATTTTTTTACAAAAAAAAACTGAAAAGTGTGCCGTGCAAAGGTATTCAGCCCCCTTTACTCTGATACCCCTAAATACAATCCAGTGCAACCAATTGCCTGCAGAGTCACCTAATTAGTAAATAGTGTCCACTTGTAAATAGAGTCTCAGTATAAATACAGCTGTTCCGTGAAGGCTCAGAGGTTTGTTAGAGAACATTAGTGAACAAACAGAATCATGAAGCCCAAGGAACACCCCAGACAGGTCAGGGATAAAGTTGTGGAGAGGTTTAAAGCAGGGTTAGGTTATAAAAAAATATCCCAAACTTTGAACATCTCACGGAGCACTGTTCAATCCATCATCCGAAAATGGAAAGAGTATGGCACAACTGCAAACCTACCAAGACATGGCCGTCCACCTAAACTTACAGGCCGGGCAAGGAGAGCATTGATCAGAGAAGCAGCCAAGAGGAGCTGCAGAGATCCACAGCTCAGGTGTGAGAATCTGTCCACAGGACAACTATTAGTCGTGCACTCCACAAATTGGGCCTTTATGGAAAAGTGGCAAGAAGAAAGCCATTGTTGAAACAAAGCCATAAGAGGTCCCGTTTTCAGTTTGCCACATGCCATGTGGGGGACACAGCAAACGTGGAGGAAGGTGATCTGGTCTGATGAGGCCAAAATTGAAGTTTTTGGCCTAAATGCAAAACGCTATGTGTGGTGGAAAACTAACACTGCACATCACCCTGAACACACCATCCCCACTGTGAAACATGGTGGTGGCAGCATCATGCTGTGGGGATGCTTTTCTTCAGCAGGGACAGGGAAGATGGTCACAGTTGATGGGAAGATGGATGGAGCCAAATACAGGGCAATCTTGGAAGAAAACTTGTTAGAGCGAAAGGTTCACCTTCCAGCAGGACAACGACCCTAAACATACAGCCAGAGCTACAATGGAATGGTTTAGATCAAAGCATATTCATGTGTTAGAATGGCCCAGTCAACGTCTAGAGCTAAATCCAATTGAGAATCTCTGGCAAGACTTGAAAATTGCTGTTCACAGACTCTCTCCATCCAATCTGACTGAGCTTGAGCTATTTTGCAAAGAAGAATGGGCAAAAATTTCAGTATCTAGATGTGCAAAGCTGGTAGAGACATACCCCAAAAGACTTGCAGCTGTAATTGCAGCGAAAGGTGGTTCTATTGACTCAGGGGGGCTGAATACTTTTGCACGCCACACTTTTCAGCTTTTTATTTGTAATAAAATTTGGAAACCATGTATCATTTTCCTTCCACTTCACAATTATGCACCACTTTGTGTTGGTCTATCACATAAAATCCCAATAAAATACATTTACGTTTGCGGTTGTAACGTGACAAAATATGGAAAAGTTCAAGGGGTATGAAAGCTTTTGCAAGCCACTGTAACATCCCAACTTCTATACTCAGTACTCTGACTGCAGATGGCTGGTGTGCCGTAAGCCTTCCTGACCATCCTATCTACCGGTGATGCCACTTTTAAGGAACTATATACCTGCACACCATGATCACTCTACTCTCCAGCACTCCCCAGAGCCCTGCCATTCACTATGAATGTCCTGCCCTGGTTTGACTTCTCAAAATGCAACACATCGAACTTATCTGTTTTAAACTTCATCAACCGTTCTTCAGCCCACTTGCTCAAATGATTAAGATCCTGCTGCAATTTTTGATAACCACCCAATCTCCCCGTGAGGCATTTCAACATTGTTCCCAGAAACAGACTGTGTTGTCTCTCAGTTTGCATTGTGATCTTGCGCTGGTCTACTCGCCCAGTCTCTGAGCTCTGGATTTTGGTGAGCACCCATCCATGGGGCCTGGGCCCACACCTGATCTTCGTGCAGAGTTATTCTCCATTTGAATTGGCAAGATGTGCCTTCACGCATCCCTCCCATGCTACACGCTCACAACACGGTAGATGCCTTCAGATTTTTGATAATTTACGATGCCACCCACTTTCGTGTCATCTGCAAACTTGCTAATCATGCCTTGTACGCTGTCCACAATATAAACCACAAACAGCAAAGGGCCCAACACTGACCCCCGAGGCACACCACCAGTCACAGGATTGATGTGCGGATTGGGAGTGAATAACATGTATGCTGTTGGACTCAGTGCTCAAATTCCTCTGAGGAACACCAGCCTGATATGATCTGTAACTTTCAGCAGCAGAAAGTGAGTTGTGGCAAACCATCAATGAAACAGTGCGGCTCCCTATATGAGTGTATGTCGGGGTGGAATCATTCTTTCCATGGCTGCATTTCCTTCAAAACATGATGGCAAGTTAAGATGAGAACAGTTACATAAAGGAACACCTTGATAAGCATCTGCAGAAACAACTCCGACATGCAGTTTGCCTTTTATAATAATTGCCAGTAACATCATTAATAGCTGCTCGATTTATTGTGGTGAATTCTGGCCAGTTATTTTGATATCTGGAGTTAAAAATAACATCTGCCGTATTTTGTAAAGTATTCACTTGGACCTGTGGTTTTTCAGAGCTTCGTTCAAATTTATATTTCCCCTTTCTTGTTTGCTTTTACATAGAAACATAGAAACATAGAAAATAGGTGCAGGAGGAGGCCATTCGGCCCTTCGAGCCAGCACCGCCATTCATTGTGATCATGGCTGATCGTCCGCTATCAATAACCCGTGACTGCCTTCTCCCCAAATCCCTTGACTCCACTAGCCCCTAGAGCTCTATCCAACTCTTTCTTAAATCCATCCAGTGATTTGGCCTCCACTGCCCTCTGTGGTAGGGAATTCCATCAATTCACAACTCTCTGGGTAAAAAAGTTTTTTTCTCAGCTCAGTCTTAAATGACCTCCCCTTTATTCTAAGACTGTGGCCCCTGGTTCTGGACTCGCCCAACATTGGGAACATTTTTCCTGCATCTAGCTTGTCCAGTCCTTTTACAATTTTATATGTTTCCATAAGATCCCCCCTCATCCTTCTAAACTCCAGTGAATCCATTTTTAATCCATTTTTTTAATTGCACAGGTTACTCCTTCATTTCACCTCCTCCAATAAAGGTTGTGAGGAAACCAAGTTGTACACAGCTTCACAGAGTTGCAGCCACAGCCGGCAAATCTATACCCACAGGCCCGTTACCTTCCACAAGTTGATCACCTCCAGATTCAGGGACAGTTTCTTCCCAGCTGTTATCAGGCAACTGAACCATCTTATCACCAACTAGAGAGCGGTCCTGAGCTACTATCGGGGGTGGAAGATTGCAACCTTCACGTGGTCCGCCCTGTTTCGACTAATGCAATCAACTCGACGTACACAAACAGAAGATCAAATAGAACAAGTTGTCCGACAACTTTAGGCCATGCACGCCACTCGAAAGAAGAAGAAGCAGAAGAAGAAGCTACTATCTACCTAATTGGAGACCCTCAGACTCTTTCAAATTGGACTTTATTGCACTTTATTTTGCACAAAATGTTATTCCCTTTATCCTGCATCTGTGTTCCCTGGACGGATCGATCGTAATCATGAATAGTCTTTCTGCTGACTGGATTAGAATGCACCAAAAAAAGCTTTTCATTGTACCTCAGTACACAGTACACGTGACAATAAACTAAACTAACTTGAGAAGTTATACTGTATATAGGCCAGATGGCTCTGACACTGGCAATAGACAATAAGTGCAGGAGTAGTCTACACTTCAACCCTTGAGAATTCCATTCTTTTGTGAGATAGCAATGGCAAGATATTCGAAGCACTAAGCTGAGGAAGATGGACCCTGTCACCTATCCATGTTCTCCAGAGATGCTGCCTGACACGCTGAGTTACTCCAACACTTTGTGGCTTTTTTCGTAAAGCGGCATCTACAGTTCCTCGTGTCCAGGCTCAGGGAGTCACACACGTGTCCCAGGATGCAAAATATTCTGGAAGACATCTCTGAATTGTTTCGCTGTCTCCCCGTGAGGCATTTCAACATTGTTCCCAGAAACAGACTGTGTTGTCTCTCAGTTTGCATTGTGATCTTGCGCTGGTCTACTCGCCCAGTCTCTGAGCTCTGGTTTTTGGTGAGCACCATCCATGGGGCCTGGGCCCACACCTGATCTTCGTGCAGAGTTATTCTCCGTTTGAATTGGCAAGATGTGCCTTCACGCATCCCTCCCATGCTACACGCTCACAACACGGTAGATGCATTCAGATTTCATGGTAGGATATCGCATGTAAGCGCAGGCTTCATTGATTATCCAGAGATGAGGGAGCCATCTTCAACTTACGAACATCTCAAAATTCCACTGACACTTTGGTTTTCTTTACATCAAGAACTCAAAATGCATCAAGTGCATGAGTTGATTTCCCATTGAATGCTTTCTTGTGTCAGAATGGAATGATTGCAACATTGTGGAATACCACAAAGAGTTTATTACCAATCTTTCCAAAGTGCCCATGCCTGTCTGATGGGTTGGAGACCCTCGGATGTAATTCTTTATAGCTCCCATGATAGACACAAAAAGCTGGAGTAACTCAGCGGGTCAGGCAGCATTTCTGGAGAAATATCACCCATTCCTTTTCTCCAGAGTTGCTGCCTGACCCACCGAGTTACTCCAGCTTTTTGTGTCTTTCTTTGGTGTAAAACCAGCATCCGCAGTTCCTTCCTACACTCTTTATAGCTCCTGATCAGTTAAGTGTCTGAAGGCCAATCATTATAATCAAATGAAATTGCACTTTATCTGCAGTTACTGAAGGTCTCGTCTGCATGGTTAGAGTTCCCGGTCATTTGGCGTTTAGAGCAGGAAGAGTCAGCTGATTTCACCAGGGAACGACGACACAGCCTGCCACAGTATGGAGCCATTATTTATCTTGCACAGTCGTGGTTAAAGCACTTTCCACAGAAGCAGAGCCACACCACCAGTAAACGTATCTGCATCCAATTACCGAGAGATTGAGATTCAAGATTCAAGAGAGTTTATTGTCATGTGTCCCTGATAGTATAATGACATTTTTGCTTTGCTTTTGCACACAAGAACATAGTAGGAATGACTACAGAACAGATTAGTGTGTCCATATACCATTATATAAATATATACACACATGAATAAATAAACTGATAGTGCAAATAAACAGATAATGGGCTATTAATGTTCAGAGTTTTGTCCCAGCCAAGTTTAATAGCCTGATGGCTGTTAGGAAGTAGCTATTCCTGAACTTTCACTGCACGACAAGGCAATTGGTAATAAAGTTCCCAGATTATTTTCACCCTGTGGGAAAGAGTGCCTGCGAGAAGCTGCCGTCATCACTGCCGGTGCAAGGGGTTTGAACTTTCCCTACTGGAGATCTATAAACAGAAAGGCTTTGATTTCAAAGCTTTACACTCCACACTCGAGGTTTGTTTTTCTAAACGGGGCTGTGTTTCCCTCATCACTGGGCAACATCAAGGTCCAAAAGACCTTCTGCTGAATGTTTGAGAGAGATGTCTGCAAATAATTTATAAATCTCACCACTGCACAGAATAATGCAATGTGCAGCACTGGGAAGCCACAGTTTGGAGAGTTGGACTGAACACTGCATCAATAATGTTTATATCAGCACTGTAAATCTGAATTTCCAGTTAGGCTGTGGGCCGAGCATCAAAAATGTGTCCAGAAATCAACTTTCGTGACCCACGTCTCGGAACTACATTAAATTAAAAGTCATAACTCGTCAGTGCCAAATGTTGCACATTAATTAATTCAACTAATTAGAAATTAATTAATTAAACTCATTAAACTCATTTGGGACCGGCTGGGGGGCTCCGTACGTGTGGCCCCGTAGCATGTCCAACTCGGCCAGCATTCCCTTCTGGTTGGGAGCAGCTGCCCGGGCTGCCCTCAGCACCCACATGGCGCCGGCTCCGTCAGACCGCCCGCAGGCTCGCTGCAACACCAGCCTACCGACAGCCTGACCAACCACACGCAGCACCCACCGGAGGCCCAGCCCAACTCTCACCACCCACCGGCGGCCAATCCTAATCCTAACCCAAACTCTACATTTGTTATTTATCATTTTTATTTAACAGTTAACATCATAACTTTATAAAAATAAATCAATTGCAAAACAAAATGATCAGCAAGGTTAGCATTACCTTAATCCCACGAAACCTTGCTATTGTTTTGATGTAATGAGGAGGCAACCATGATCCCAGGGTCCTCGCTGCCTAGCGACCATAAAACAAAGCGCGAGATTTGTCAATTTGCGTACGACCTCAATGCCAAACGTGCATTGATTGGGCAATTATTACTCAGATAATTTGAGGTTTTAGTCACATTTCTTAAAAATGTGCAGGGTTTTGGTCTTGACGAGTTTCAGGTATGATTTATATAATATTTTTACACAATATGTTAAAAATTCAGGTAGGTCCATGAGTTGGGTCACGAAAATGAACGAAAAAGCTCCTCAGCCCACAGCCTAAGTACAGTTCTCAATAATGCCATGGAGAACCTATTTTAACCCATAGACGGTTAATTTTACTTCGGAGTCACGTGAGTGATTCCATGAAGAAGACCCGCCAGGCCGCATGCGCACCAGTACGTCAGCCGCATTGACGCACGGAGGCTGCGAGGAACGGAGCTCCTCCAGCGGTAAGTATGCAGACTCCAGGTAAGTTAAAAACTTTTGACTGGAGTCTGAATTCGTGCTGGCCGGTACGCTATACCAAGTGCTAGCATTGAAAAAACAGGGAAGGGAAAGCGGCGCGTTTCAACCGGCTGCGGCAGTTCAGCCCTGGAAGCCCTGCCTCATACCCCTGTTCAGTCGCTAAGTACAGAAACAGCGACTGCAGACTTAGTGCTACACAGCACAGAGCCGTCGCCATTAGGGCGCAAGGCAACCGATAGGTCTGCTAGGCCCACGGAGTCGGGGGACGATTCCTCACCGGGGCTGGATAGAGTGTGTACACGCCTATCCCAAGTGGAGGAACTGTTGCATTACAGTCCTCCAAAGAACTTCACTCCAAGAGAAGGAGTGTCAGCGCTTAGGAAAAGAAGCGCCAGCAGCTACAATGCTGCCAGAGAATTCCTTTCAATTTGAAGGGAGTGCAATGGGCCAGATTAGTCCTGAGCCAGATTCTGATGGGGAAGTTCAGCCAGGAGAAACTGAACTAACAAATATTCCACCACAGGCACTTCCATTTGCTGTCCCATCAGGAGCATGGGAGCAGCTAGGTGAAGAGCTGGTTACCACAATAAATTACATGTTGTCTCATCAGCTCCAGGAGCTTACTATGGATGAGACAGCCAAACAAACACGAGCCTCCAAGCAACTGTGGGTTATTAAGAGTTCCAACGGTGAATCAAGTCATATGGGGTCAGACGGGACCCGGCATGCGAAGCCCAGAGATTAAAATGCAGAGAATTTTAAAGTTATTGGCTGCTGGTATTACAGCATTTGCAAGAACTATGGATGGTGGTTTTGTGACCAGAACACACCAAGAGGCTCTAGGGTTGTTATGCAACACCCATTTCGAGATCAATGGTCTCAGGAAAAGGGCTATAAGGCCCACCATTAATCCAAGATATGCTGCGCTTTGTAAGCCAGCAAGTATTCAACCAGCTGATCTGCTGTTTGGCGCAGATCTTACCAAGCAGGTCAAAGAAATAAATGAAGACGCTAAAACAATGAGTCTGATGAGACCAATGATGCCCGGCAGACAGCTGAAGAGAAAGTATCCCTACAGAACCACCTCAGCGTCCGGGGCTACTCCAGGGACAAGCCGGTCCTCAGCACAGGGACGTGGATGGTATCCCTCGGCGGGAGCACGAGCAACTATGGGGACCACTGCCAGAGGCTGGAGTCAGCAGGGTGTACCAGTTACCAAGGAGGTAAGTGGATCTGGTTCTCATAAAAACATATTAAATGTAACTCAAGCAAAAAATTGGTGGTAGATTACAGCTTTTTTATAACGAATGGAAGCAGCTTACTTCAGATCTATTTATCAGGAATGTAATTCAAGGGTTTCGGATTGAATTTATTCCAAATGATGCTTTACCTTTCCAACATGTTTCTATTAGAACACTTTATTTTTCACAAACAGAGGTTATAGAGGTTCAAGCTGAACTCACAAAATTATATTACAAAGGTGTAATTGAAAAGATGTATCATCAAGTCCTTCAATTCGTGTCAAATATATTTCCCTTCCCAAAAAGGACGGAGGATGTAGAATCATTTTGGATCTAACAAAATAAAATCCATTTTTACTCTATAGACACTTTAAAATGGAAACATTGGTTACGGCCAAGCAACTCATTTCCAGAGATTGTTATATGGTTACAATAGATCTGAAGGGTGCTTATTATTCAGTGCCTGTTCATTGCGAGCATAGAAGGTATTTTAAATTCATTTGGATGAATCAATTATGACAGTATAGGGCACTGCCGAATGGATTGACCTCAGCTCCTAGAGTATTCACTAAATTGTTAAAACCAATTTTGGGATTGCTTAGAGGTCAGGGCCATGTAATTATGGCCTATCTGGATGATATTTTAATAATTGGACAAACAAAAGCATTAGCTGAAATATCAGTGGCAATTGTCAAATCCACATTTGAAAAGCTGGGGTTATTTGGGGTTTTCAATTAACTCAATCAAAATGGTAATTACTTTGCCAAGTGAAAAAAGTACAGAGCTAATTGAGGATTGTGTAACACTTTTAAACAAGCATAAACCTTCAATTAGGCAAGTGGCAAGGCTTCTTGGGAAAATGGTAGCAGCCTTTCCAGCAGTCCAATTTGGGCCTTTGCATTATCAGCAATTACAAAGAGCAAAAGAACGGGCACTTAAGGTACAATTTGGGCATTATGATAGGCCCATGCAATTATCAGCAGAAGCAATTACTGATATTTTATGGTGGATTCAACATGTCTCCAGTAGTTTTAGCACGATAGAGCTGGAACAACCTTCCATGGTCTTGCAGACTGATGTTAGTGCACTTGGATGGGGTGCCACAGACACAAATTCAAGTTGTGGAGGAAGATGGAGTATGGAAGAAGCTTTGCTTCTGCAGACATGGGGAATTAACCATTTAGAGCTTTTAGGAGCATTCTGTGGGCTCAAAGCTTATTGTTCTAACAAGAGCAGTCTGCATGTTAAGCTTCAAATTGATAACACCATGGCAGTCGCATATGTCAATCGCATGGGTGGTATCAAGTCGGTATCTTGTGACAGACTGGTAAACCAAATCTGGATCTGGTGTATTGATAAACACATTTGGCTCTCAGCTATTTATCTGCCAGGAAAATTCAATACAGTGGCAGACACCAGGTCATGAAAGTTCCATGACAACATAGAGTGGATGTTGAATTGCGATGTGTTCAAAGACATCATTGCGAAATATGGAACACCAGATGTCGACTTGTTTGCATCTAGACTAAACCACCAGCTTCCCAAATATGTGTCATGGGAACCAGATCCTGGGGCAGTAGCGATTGACGCTTTCTCACTGAATTGGGGTGGTATGTATATTTATGCATTTCCACCTTTCTGTCTCATAAATCGATGTCTGCTTAAAATCAAGCAGGATATTGCTTCAGGGGTACTGGTGATACCCGACTGGCCTACTCAGCCATGGTATCCTTTGATCCGACAGCTGATGACACAACCTCTGATGGCTGTTCCCAAACGAAGGAATTTATTGGTGAATCCAGTAACTGGCGAATGCCATCTGTTGTATGCCTGTATTGATTTGTTAATTTGTTATTGATTCTAAGAAGACCATATCTGGGGCATGGATTGTCGGGTCGAACTGTCGACATGCTTACTGTATCTTGGAGATTGAGTATTCAAAAGCAGTATTTTTGTTATGTAAAGAAATGGGAAGTTTACTGTGTACAAAATGATATTGATTATTGTACAGCACGTATTTCACATGTTTTGGAATTTTTGTCAACCCTCTACTATGATGAAGGACTAAGTTATAGTGCAATCAATACAGCAAGAAGTGCTTTGTCATCATATTTAGTGATGAAGTCAGACAAACATTCAATTGGATCTCACCAATTGTGGTTCGATTAGTGAAGGGCATTTTTAATTCCAGACCTCCCAAACCTAGATATATGGCTATTTGGGATGTGAGTAGGGTCCTTAGAAAACTACGTGAGTGGTTTCCTATCTCATCTTTGTCTTTGACCAAAATTACCATGAAGGTGGCCATGCTTATGGCATTGGTTTCAGCACAAAGGGTACAGACGTTACAAAAATTACAGTTAGACAGAATGGAAACTGCTGCGGACAATGTTACATTTTACATTTATGACCTCCTCAAACAAAGCAGACCAGGTGTCTCAGGGTTTAAAATAGTATTTGCAGCATATCCTACGGATCCATCCTCGTGCGTAAAAACACATTTGATGCAATACATTGCAGCTACAGAGAGTTTACGTAACATGGAAACAGGATTGTTTATCAGTTATAAAAAACCACATGGAAGAGTGTCAGTTAACACTATTTCGAGATGGCTGAAACAAGTTTTGGTTGATGCAGGTATTAACACAGATGTGTTTACATCTCATTCCACTAGGGCAGCAGCTACTTCGGCGGCCAAAGCGAAGGACGTGCCCGCCGACCATATTATGGCGGCCGCCGGATGGGCAAATGAGCTGATGTTTCAGAATTTTTATCATCGGCCGATTGTTGATCCAGGGCTGTTTGCTAATGCCATTTTAAGTTCTGTTTAAGTGCCCTGGTATTAAAGAGTACTGTTGTTTATTTATGTTATTAAATAAACCCTATTATTACATTGAATGTTACTACTAATGCATTATTTCTCATTCGAGTCAATCAATGCAGTGGGATGCCGAGTTTGTAATCTGCGGCATGAAATCACAAAGCTTTGAAGTCTTCACGGAATCACTCACGTGACTCCGAAGTAAAATTGTAAGATTAAACGAGAACTTACCAGTTTGAAGTTCGATCTTGATTTTATGAGGAGTTACGTTGGTGATTACATGCCCGCCACGCCCAACCCTCTCTCATAAAGGTTCATATGGTAGTTCTCGAGTCACTGATCTTACTATATACTTCGGTGTTGTTTTTTGTGATTTCATACCGCTGCTTTGAAGATTGGTGCGCATGTGGCCTGGCGGGCCTTCTTCACGTAATCACCAACATAACTCCTCATAAAATCAAGATCAAACTTCAAACTGGTAAGTTCTCATTTAATCTTACTAGTGCATTGCATGCTATACAATGAAAGATCCAAATAAACAACTTACATTTAAAATGCAATATGAAACCAGATTAAACCAGTGAATTCAGGATAAATTAGTTTTCTGTGATTTTCTTTTGGTTGAAGAATGCTGTCACTCATTGTGCACAAGAAGATAGACACAAAGTGCTGGAGTAACTCGTCGGGTCAGGCAGCATCTCTCGAGAAAAAGGATGGGTGACGTTTCAGGTTGGGACCCTTCGTCAAACCCGAACCATCACCCAGACATCCTGCCTGGCCCGCTGAGTTACTCCAGCACTTTGTGTCTATCTTCAGTATAAACCAGCGTCTGCAGTTCTTTTCTACACAATAAGTGTGTACAGTTTTATCTAAGCTGCTGAGAAATCAATGGTTTTGCAGTTTCAGCATGATGTTTGGAATATATTGATTAACCACTTTGATTAAAACTTTACATTCTCTAAATTAATAATCTGAGTAATATTCTCTGAGTAACGACATGAAATGTGGAGATTAGCCACTCTGTACATCCACACACCGACCCCTCCACTCTCCATCCCTGGACACATCCATTTTATGTCCAACACCACACGTTGTTAAAAATAAGATAGGCACAAAACGCTGGAGTAACTCAGCAGGGCAGGCAGCATCTCTGGAGATAAGGAATAGGTGACATTTTGGGTCGAGACACTTCTGCAGACTGAAGGTCCAAAAGACAGTCCAAAGGTCTGTGGAACAGTCTCAAACTGAAACGTCATCTAGTCCTTTTGTTCATAGATGCTGCCTGATCCTGCTGAGTTACTCCAGCATTTTGTGTCTATCTTCAGTGTAAACCAGCATCTGCAATCGCTTCCTACAAATTCTGTCTGCTGAAAATAAGGAACATTGTAAAATTAATTTAGTTAAATATTCAATTGATCAAACTTAGAATATGAACAAACAATGGATTAGAGTTTTTATGCATGTCTTTTATTTCTATTAACATATTTTAATCAATAATTTAAAAAATAAGGCTACAGAGCACATGTCCCATTATTTTTTTTACTTTGAATGACACCTTTGAACAGACTATATTCATTTATTTTCATTTATTTATCATCGTTGAAAACATTAACGATGCAGTGGTTCTTGTTTCCAACGGGAACGGTGACGGACGCACCACACATCTCTGCCTTCCAGTTCCTGCGGACCTCCGCCGCTGGAAGTATAGGGTTTTGGTGTGTGTGCTTTCTCATCATTCCGTACAATGTTATGTATGTCAGTGATCGCAACTTCTACTGAAGTGTGGATGGCCGTTGGCTCGCTAGGAGCTCATCCACCCTTTGACAGGTCTTGTTTTTGGTCCTGCTGGGGGTCCACAGCCCCATCTTCACCTGGCAAACCAGGTGGGGGAGACCGTTTAGTCGCCGACTATCTGGCCATGGAGCAGGTAGCGCGGGATTACGTGGTACCCGTGGCGGGGGTGGGGGGGAACTCCCCCCGACAGACTATTGTTGATGTGTTACTAATGTTTACATGAGCACAACAGCAACAGAGACAAATTAATCCATAACATGATGATCAAACTTATAGTATAGTGCATGGATCGCATGTCACATACAAAGTGAAATGCTTTAACACTTGCGTTTGGTTTTTTTAATACAGAAGGAACGGATAAGCCACCTTTTAATATTTCCATTAAAATGGACGAATTGATGTCTAAAATGGGGAATAATGTCTTAAATAAGGTCCAGGGAATTATACACAAATACATCAGCCATAAGGTATGTGCTAATATCTGAAATCTAATTTCAAGACATGAGTTCTTTTTGTGTTTGGGTTTGTCCAAGAGTGGGAATAATGAGTACTTCTGTCAAAGTCCTGTCTCTCACACACATAGCTCGGAGAGTTCACTGAATAATATTAGAATCATCCAGTAATAACAGTATGAAACCCCAACCAACACAGTTCCTTTCAGATGGGAGGATGACTTACAAAGGGTATGTAATTCAAAACTAATATCAAAGATGAAAATGAGTCGCAAGGAAATGTTGCCAAAGTCACATTTAGTTATTACACATTTAGGAATCTGAAGATGGGTCTCGACCCGAAACATCACCCATTCCTTCTCTCCAGAGATGCTGCCTATCCCGCTGAGTTACTCCAGCATTTTGGTTTATCTTCGGTGTAAACCAGCATCTGCAGTTCCTTCCTGCACAGGAAAAAAAAAATCTGGTTATAAATCTTTGGATTCACTGTGGATCCTCAGTCACTGAGAATGTTTTAGGAACTCCAGTTACTCACAATGTTTTCAACAGACGGAGAGCAGGAACATGGAGCAAACAGAAATAGGAATTCCCATCCAGTGATTCCAGTGAACAGTTTGTGTCCATGAATTGAGTGTTGGAATAATGTGGCAGACAGGTTATAATGTGGCAGACTGTCGTGATTAACAAGATGGTATAATTCAACCTCAAAGTCTTTAATATAATAAGGTTCAGGATTCTTTCAGACTGAGTTTACAATTTATTCTAAACTCATTTTGTTTTTAATAAGCAGATTTGAGGTGCTGTTTTTAATGTAACAGAGACACTTGTTATAAACCAGATGCTTTTTTTTTGATATGACAGATAATTAATCTAACATCTCATCATTTTTCTCTTGTTTTAATGCAAGCACATCAGTGTAAAGAAAACATTTTCTTTATAAGAATTCCGAGCCATGTTCTAAGAATAATCACAGTCCCAGCACAAACACTGTGTGCAACAATGCCGTGCCAAATTAAACCATGGAGATCCACATCATTTTTTAAATTGGACCCAAACTTTAATGTTGATGACTGCTCTGCAATTAGAATCGTAGAATCTTACGGCGTGGAAACAGGCCCTTCAGCTCAACTTACACACACCGACCAACATGTCCCCATCTACACTAGTCCCACCTGCCTGCGTTTGGCCCATAAAAAAAATTACAATCAAATGCTGTAAGTCTTTGCAGCATGATTCACATAGACAACACAACAATGGCCAAACTCAAACATTCCCATGTATTACAGCAAAATATTTGGGATTGTCTAATTATTTTTCCCCAAAGCGGTTTTCAGAAGTTTATCAATTTGCCCTTCCACTAACTGCAGATGCTCCAGGAGCCTGTCTCTGTCTCCCTGGAAGTTCTCACCAGCTGGTATTCCCACAGCTTTACCTGGGTTTGTACGTACATGTGGCAGGCACCTTACTCTGGGCTGCTCTGACCAGTGTTTTGCAGACCTACGATTGACTCTGGCCCTGGATAAACTCCAACCTCCACACTTTGGGACAACCTCTTGTAATAACAACAGCTCAGTTAGACGTTATGGAGACACAAGGAACTACAGAGGCTAGTTTCCAAAAAGTTACACAAAGTGCAGGAGGTCAGGCAGCATCTCTGGAGAAGGTGATCTTTGGGATCAGGTCTCTTTTTCAGTTAGTCTAGTTTAGTTTAGGGATACAAGGCAGAAACAGGCCGTTCTGTCCACAGACCGAGTCAGTGTCGACCAGTGATCCCCACACATTAACACTATCCGACACAGACTAGGGACAATATTGCAATTTTACAAAGCCAATTAACCTACAACCCTCAACATCTTTGGAGTGTGGGAGGAAACTGGAGCTCCCGGAGAAAACCCATGCAGGTCACGGGGAGAACATACAAACTCAATACAGACAGTACCCGTAGTCATCGGGATCGAACCCTGGGTGTCTGGCGCGGTAAGGCAGCAACTCTACAGCTATGCCACCGTGCCACACTGGGCTTTATGTCGTTCAAAAGGCCAGGCAGAGATCAAATTGCTGGGTATTGTGTACAGGTGAGCACTGGCAAAATTGTTACACATTGAAAATGAATTCATTTGTATAGGTATTTCAGTTTGGCCAGTGGGAGTTTTACATTTTCCATTTAAAAAAAATCCAGGGTTAGGGTGAGGATTAGAACACTCAAGTGCGGAATACCCAAACCAAAAAATGTGGAGTCCACACCTTTGTTGTCTACCGGGAACGAGCTACGAGTTCCTCAAATGCTCTTTCTCGATGGTTGTTATGGATGAGAAGAACTTCTTTAATATCTTCATGATGAAAGCCCATCTCATCGAACTGCGTCATGAGGGTCAGGAATTCCTTTGCCTTCATGGAAAAACGATGCGAGAAAGAATAAAGGAATTATTGAAGTTTGGCAGGAAACAAACGCAAGCTAGACAATCAGCTCTGGACATCTTTGGAAATGTGGCAATGGAATCTAGACAAATATTAACCGAGGGCTTATCTCATAATCTAAAATGAAAACAGTATGGTCTGCAGAGAGATTTTTCTGTTTAGATTTAAGAAGTTTCTGGAACTTTCACAGTCTTGGATCTCATACCCGTGCACCTTGTAATTAAATGTCCCCAGCATTGGCAATTTCCATTTGAATTCAAAGTTCCATCACTTAATTAATAAATTAATCTAGAATTATGCTCCGTTGTCACCCGCTGAGTTACTCCAGCTTTTTGTGTCAATCATTGGTTTAAACCAGCATCTGCAGTTCCTTCCTACACATTTTGCCAGAGGAAGCAGTTGAGGTAGGCACAATAACAACATTTAAATGACATTTGGGCATGCACTGGAAAGGTTAAGAGGGATATGGGACATCATGGGAAAAAGGGACTAGCTTAGATGACCAAACTTGGTCAACATGGATGACTTGGGCTGAAGGGTATGACTCTATGACTATATAAATGCAAGCTATTCCTAGTGAAATCAGACATTTCTAGATGGTAATGTGTGGATAAGCTTCTTTCTCAGAATGATTGGTACAGAATGGGAAGAGTACGGAACGATTCTTCTTAAAACGCCGTAGATTAAGAATGTTCAAACCTTTTCCTCAGAATTTTGAAAAATCTCCATAGCTTCCTCGACAAGTCTCTCCTTGTAGCCTTCCATACAGAGGCGGTCCTGGGTTCTCAGGTACTTGAGGATCTGGCAAAGAAACCACTGGACAATTAATTAATGAAAGGATCAGAAAGAAACCACCTCTGAACTTACTTTTCATGCAAGTATGAAACCAGCCCCCAACAGAGTCGTGAGCACTGATGTTTATTAACATTGGACGTCAGTAGAACAGTCTCAAATAATGTGTCAAGGGATCAGTTTCATTTAGCATCGTTTCACAAACCAGTTCATGTCAGTTCACTACTGGTACATTCACTGTTATAAGAAAATGGTTGGAAGAAATTAAAAACATTCAAATTAAACTAAATTTCATAATTTGGTTTAATTTAGTTTTAGACTAAAACCCCCAGATTATCGGAGAATTACTTTCACTTAATTATACATAAAGTATTTCAGATTAAAATGTAAATACAGTTTCTTGGTTAATTTATATTTTGCACATAAATGTTACATATGCACATTAACATCTGCTTGTAAAGTATATCTGCACTCATAAGTGAGCTTGCATACTACTTTGATTTCATTACTGAATGCAATGAAACATTGAAGGGTTTATAAGGAGTGAATATCACATGGCAATGCAGTCACTACAGTGGGGGCTTAATTAAAGATTTATATTTGAGAGTTATCAAAATCCTGCAGTAATATATCTTATAACATTATTCTTAAAAAGTACAAGTTCCCATGTAATCATAAGTTCCCCACACCCATCAGGCTATTAAACCTGGCTCGGACAAAACTGATTATTAATAACGTTATTAATCTGTTATTTGCACTTTATCAGTTTATTTATTCATGTGTGTATATATTTATATTATGATATATGGACACACTGATCTGTTTTGTAGTAAATGCCTACTATGTTCTGTGTGCTGAAGCAAAGCATGTTTTTCATTGTCCTATCAGGGACACATGACAATAAACTCACTTGAACTTGAGTTCACAAGTCATTGGAGCAGAATTAGGCCACTCAGCCCATCGATCCATAGTTTGATTGCTGGGTACTGTATAAGAATGCACGGCACCTTCTGTGACTCAGCTGGGAAATGTTACTGCTTATGCAACTGCACAGAATATGAGTTTACTGCAAGGTGACAGCTACTAATCTTATAATGAATGGAATCTATGTAATGATGCTGAATGATTCACTGTCTAACAATGTGGCCCCTATGTTTAATCACTGCCTGGGTGCAGAGTCTCTGTACCTCTGATGTGGGCCCCATATTATCCAGCTGCAGAAACATACAGCTGACTGAATCTCACAACCACACAACACCTTTGAAGGCTTCAGGATTCTGCTTATTCGCAAAGTTAATATAAACCAAAAAACAATTTAAATTCTATATAATTTGAGTATATATAAAATTATGAGAGGCATACATAGGGAAGACAGTCAGAACCGTTTTCCCCAGGGTGGAAATGTCCAACACTAGAGGGTGTAACTATAAGTTGAAAGGAGGAAAGTTTAATGGGGATGTGCGGGGCAAGTTTTTTTCTCACAGAGTGGTGGAGGCCTGTAATGTGTTGCCTGGGGTAGAGGTGGAAGCAGATATGATCGTGGCATTTAAGAGGGTTTTAGACAGGCACATGGAAGTGCAGGGAATAGAGATATGCATCATATGCAGGTAGATGAGATCAGTTCAGCTAGGCATCATATTTAGCACAAAGGTTGTGGGCCTTAGGGCCTGTTCCTGTGTTGTACTGTTCTATGTTCTAACAGCACTTTAATATTCACTAAAATCTGGTCAGATGCAAAAAAAACATTGAGTGTGGGAATTGGCAACAGTTTATCAATAGAACTCGTTCCTTACTTTCAAATCATTCTAAAGTTGGACATTAAGAAGGTACAAGAAACGTAGATGGAGCCAAAAGAAATGTTTGCAGCTCAGTTTCTCTCATTAGATTTAATGTGCAGCTGAAGTGATTGTGAGCTGGATATTTTAGCACATTTAATGTAAAATGGTTTCAGTTTTCATGCCGTGACAGAATTTAACCCCAAAACAATGGTGAGTGTGACAGTCCTTACCTTTCTACCAATGCAAACCATTTATCAACCTCAGGCAGCCATAGTGGAGCAGGGTCAATAAATACAAACAGCAGTTTAGTTTAGTCTCGAAATACAGCGCGGTAGCAGGCCCTTCGGCCCACCGAGACTGTGCTGACCCGCGATCCCCGCACACTAACACTATCCTACACACGAGGGACAATTTACAATTTACAGAACCCAATTAGCCTACAAACCTGTACGACTTTGGAGTGTGGGAGGAAACCTAAGCTCCTGGAGAAAACCCACGCAGGTCACGGGGAGAACGTACAAACCCCCTACAGACAGCACCCGCAGTCAGGAGCGAACTCGGGACTCTGGCGCTGTACGGCAGCAACTCTACTGCTGCACCGCCATGCTGCCCGCTCGTTGAATCATGGGATGAAGGTCGAGTGAAGGAATGTGGCTCTGGGATAAAAGATATGGCACAATTTTGTTGAATGGTGAAGCAGGGACAAGGGACAATGGCTTATTCCCACTGAGCTTTCGTGCTCCCTTTAACAAAGTACATAGAACAGGAACAGGCCCTTCAGCCCACCATGTCTATGCCAAACGTGAAGCCAAGATGAACTAATCCCTTCTGCCTGCAGATGGACGATATCCTTCCATTCCCTCACTGCTCACCTGTGTGTCAAAGAGCTTCCACAAAGTTGCTATCGTAGGTACCTCCAACGTCATACCAGGCAGTGTGCTCCACACACACACTACCAACTCTGCAAAACACTCGCCTCACTCATCTCCTTTAAACTTTGCGGAGTAGGGAACTGCAGATGCAGGTTTCAACCGAAGATGGACACAAAAAAAGTTGGAGTAACTCAGCGGGACAGACAGCATCTCTGGAGAAAAATAATAGGTGACGTTTCGGGTCTGAAGAAAGGTCTCGACCCGAAACGTCACCCTTTTCTCCAGGGATGCCTGACTCCTGCCTGACCTGCTGAGTTACCTCAGCATTTTGTGTCTATCTACCTTTAGACTTTGCTGCTTTCACCTTAAAGCTATGCCTTGCAATCTCACATTTCCACACTGGGAACAAGGTTCCAACTGTCCACCCTTGCCTCTCATAATTTTAAAAACTACTATCCGGTCTCCCGCTCAGTCACCACGTTCCAGAGAAAACTATCCAAGTTTGTCCAACCTCTCCTTGTAGCTAAATGCCCTCTAAACATACAAACTCCACACAGGCAGTCAGCATTGAACCCAGGTCTCTGGCTCTGTAAGGCAGTAACTGCACCACAACATTTTTTCAATAAACGTTGATAATAAACTGAGATCTTAGCAGGTTCCAAGAAAGAAAACTGCTGTTGATTCACCTTCAACCATGCTAATAACTAACATGGATGGAAGAAAAGCTTTGAATGTTGAATGTTTATTTCTTGGTTAAGTTCAGTAATATTTCCACTCTATCAAATATCAAACCATGACTACATACAGGATGCCTTTTACAGGACTCGTTTTAAAGGGAAAATTGAGCCCATTAGTTCAAAGCATTTTAATAAGGTTCTTGGAATTTTTCTTCAAACAATGTGCAGTGTTGGCATTTACAAATTAAATTTGATGCCAGCAAACATTTATAAAGTACTTAAGTTTGAAATTCAAAATGCACTTTGTCAAGAGGTGATTGTTCTGAATCGGTTTAAGTTACCTGGACTGCCTGGAGGTGCTTCAGCTTTTAATTTTAGATTGTTTCTTTCCACTGAACTGTCGAACTACCTTTAATCGGACTTTACCGGACCTTATCTTGTACTAAACGTTATTCCCTTTGTCCTGAGTCGGCACATGGTGGAAGGCTTGATTGTAATCATGTGGTGAAAGCCCTGGATGGAGTGGATGTGGAGAGGAAGTTTCCACTAGTGCGAGCGTCTAGGTCCTTGCCTCAGAATAAAAGGACGGTCCTTTAGGAAGGTGATGAGAAGAAAATTATTTAGTCAGAAGGTGGTGAATCTGTGGAACTCATTGCCACCAAAGGCTGTGGAGGCCAAGCCAATGGATATTTTAAAGTCAGGGATAGATAGATTTTTGATTAGTACGGGTGTCGGGGGTTATGGGAAGAAGGCTGGAGAATGGGGTTAGGAGGGAGAGATAGATCAGCCATGATTAAATGGCAAAATAGACTTGATGGGTCGAATGGCCTAATTCTGCACCTATCACTAATGAACTTATGAATAGTCTTTTCATTGACTGGATAGCACACAATTAAAAAGCTTTTCACTGTACCTCGGTACACGTGACAATAAACTAAACATTAAGAATGACAAAACTAAACCAGCAATCAAGTTTTGATACAGTAAATATCTACATGGAGTTGTGAGCTGTTAAACAGGTCTCATCATATCCGTGCTGGCATGGTGGTGCAATGGTAGAGTTGCTGCCTTACAGCTGGACACCCGGGTTCGATCCTGACCTTGAGTGCTGTCTGTATGGAGTTTGTACTTTCTCCACGTGACTTGCGTGGGTTTTTTCCGGCTGCTAAAGTTTCCTCCTGTACAGGTCTGTAGGCTAATTGGCTTCTGTAGATTGTAAATTGTCCCTAGTGTGTTGAATAGTGTTAATGCGCGGGGATCACTGGTCGGTGCTGTTTGGTGGGCCAAAAGGCCTGTTTCCGCGCTGTATCTCTAAACTAAACAAAAAAATGAAAGACATCCAGAACTGTCACATCACCCACCTGTTGCGTACTGCCTTGTCCAATGTTCTGGATGGCCCAGATGACTCTGCTGATGGGATAACCCTGCCTCAAGAGCGGCTGAATCAGCTCTTGATCTCTCTGACTGAGAAGGTCTGCAGTTGAGTCCAGGAGAGGCTTGCGGGAACTCAGGGGCCTAGGAGCTGTCAGGGGAGCTGGGAGGCAGGAGTTGGCACTGCGGAGCTGTGAAGGGAAAGATACACACTTGGATAAACATGAAACGTTGTAGGCAATCAGTTAGCGCTCCACGCACTCTTCTCCCTCCGACAAGAATCCAGTTTGTTGTCTCATCCAGGAACGGATTTGGTGTCTGTCTGTTGTTTCGGATTCTGACCCACTCTGTGTGGCTTCAGTCAAACTACATAACCAAGTGTTTATCCACAGGCCAAGGCCTCCACTGTACCCCGACTCACAGACTGCTCTTGCTGAGAATTACAACCCTATCAAATTTAATGAGGGCTCCACTCAAAGGAAATTAAACTAACCATGTGGTTTGGCTTAACTCACCGAATTTTACAATTCTTGTTTCTTGCTGTATTGCTCCAGGGAAACAGTTAACTGTGGCCAGCTGAATGTTTAACATGTTTACCCCTTTCCTACATTATTCACCTATTTGGAAAATTGTTCAAAAGGAAACCATAGAATGTTAAGGGGCTGGACAGGCTAGATGCAGGGAAAATGTTTCCGAAGTTGGGGGAGTCCAGGACCAGGGGTCACAGTGTAAGAATAAGGGGTAGGTCATTTAGGACCGAGATGTGGAAAAACGTTTTCACCCAGAGAGTTGTGAATCTGTGGAATTCTCCACCACAGAAGGTAGTGGAGGCCAATTCACGGGATGCTTTCAAGAGAGAGTTAGATACAGTATAGCTCTCACGGCTAACGGAATCAAGGGATATGGGGAGAAAGCAGGAACGGGGTACTGATTTTGGATGATCAGCCATGATCATATTGAATGGTGGCGCTGGCTCGAAGCACCACCATCATTATTCAAATTGAAAGAGTGTTGATGGAGAGTGATTTCACAGCCTTTCTCACGTTGCTTGAGATCTGATCTCCATCAGGTGAGGTGAGTAAGTCAAATAGTTATTCAACATTCATTGACTCAAAAGTGCTGTTTAAGTTAGAGTCATGTCCCTAAAAGCCCTTCAGCCAGACTTGTCAATGCTGACCACGTCATCTTTCTGAGCTAGTTCCATTTACCTGTCTTTGGCCCATAGCCCTTCAAAACGGTTCTTATCCATGTACATACTGATAACGTCCTCTTGCAGCTCATCCCATGTACCCATCACCATCTGTGTGTAAAAGCTACACCTTCAGGTCACTTTTAAATCTTTCCCCTCTCACCTCAAGTGCAGCCCTGGTTTAGCTTACCAAAATCCATCACCTCATACTTATCTGATTCAATTTATATCTCCCATTTCTTGGTTCACAATTCATCTAGATTCTGTTGTAATCTTAGATAAAATTCTTTATTGTCCTGTACACCAACAACTTTGGTGTCATCTGCAAACATTTTAACCATATTATTAACATTGTCATCCAAATATTTAATGCTCTACCTAACTCTCTCTTAAATCCATCCAGTGATTTGGCCTCTACTGCCCTCTGTGGCAGGGAATTCCACAAATTCACAACTCTCTGGGTGAATTTTTTTTTTCTCACCTCAGTCCTAAATGGCCTCCCCTTTATTCCAAGACTGTGGCCCTGGTTCTGGACTCGCCCAACATTGGGGACATTTTTCCTGCATCTAGCTTGTCCAGTCCTTTTATAATTGTATATGTTTCTATAACATCCCCCCTCATCCTTCTAAACTCCAGTGAATACAAGCCTAGTCTTTTTAATCTTTCCTCATATGACAGTCCCGCCATCCCAGGGATCAATCTCGTGAACCTACGCTGCACTGCCTCAATCACAAGGATGTCCTTCCTCAAATTAGGAGACCAAAACTATACACAATACTTCATATGTGGGCTGACCAGAGCCCTATACAACTGCAGAAGAACCTCTCTACTCCTATACTGAAATCCTCTTGTTATGAAGGCCAACATTCCATTAGCTTTCTTCACTGCCTGTTGTACCTGCACGCCAACTTTCAGTGACTGGTGTACAAGGACACCCAGGTCTCGCTGTACCTCCCCCTTACCTAATCTAACCCCATTGAGATGATAGACTGCCCCCATGTTTTTGCCACCAAAGTGGATAACCTCACATTTATCTATATTATACTGCATCTGCCACGCATCTGCCCACTCACTCAACCTGCCCAGGTCACTACTACCTTCCTTCCACTATTACCCTCTAATACTTCCGCTGAGCCGATTTTGTATCTTATTGGCAATCTAAGCCTGGATCCCATGTAATCTAACGTTCTGGACTAGCCTACCTGTTGTCAAACTTCTTGTAGACAACATTCACCACCCTGTCCGCTTCAGTTTTCTCCAAAGTTTCTTCAAAAATAACTCCATCAAATTTGTGAAGTGTGACTTCCCATGCACAAAGCCATGCTGACTATTCCTAATCAGTCCTTGCCTTTGATGCAGTTTATTGTGGAGTTTATGTTGGAGATTGTGTGTTATCATTTTTGTTTGACAAACGATCTTTGCGGTTTATTGCGCCCTCTCCTACTTGGAAAGGCAGGACTTGTCAAAGATGGTTTGGCAACTTGCCACGTTGACCTGCTTGAACGTCACCATTTGAAATGGAAGTGAGACAGTTCTGCTGCTTATTCAGCATCCACTGGCTGTTGGATAATAAAACAATCAGCAGTTATCTTGGGATGCTGTCGCTAATATGTTTCATTGTGAATCAAGTGTTAAGAATGACAATTAGTAAAAGATGTTTGAATTTGGATTCAATTGTTCCATTCAATTAGAACATTACAGTTTAAAATGGGATTTATTTCTGAAATTGATTTAATGGAATTCATTATTTTAATTATCAATTAATTATATAAATGTCACCACATCAAATAATATTACAGAATAATTTGTGGCATTAAGATGGTGAATATAACGTGGTTTAAAATAATTCATAAATTACTAATAATTTGAATTTTGTGATTTTTAAGGTTCAGGTATATTTGTCATGAGTTACATCTATCTAACCCTCTCTCTCTCTCACACACCCCTCCCCCTCCCCCTGACTCACAGCTCAGAGAGATAATTTCAAAATGACAGGCTTGAAAGACCTATTGCCAATGTTTTGTGCACTGCCCATTTTCAAATGATAACTGGAGTGCACAGTTCCAACAATCTCTCCAACATGGAGTTAGCAAAGTGTCCAGTGATGAGAGGGACGTGAAAGCACCAATGCTCGTTGAAAAAATGTAGGTTTACTCGCTCAGTCTCTGTGAGAGCGGAAGAGATTAAACAAGTGTGCTATTTTTCCTGTTGAGGCAGTCCTCTAGGTCTGCTCGATTCACACACAGAGAATGGGTGAGATTACGCTCCCAGCGTGTTCTCACCACTGACCAGGGGGAGAATGAGTTGCCCCAGGCAATGTGGCTCCTATTTTCTTTGCTGCTCCATAAGGAAGTATTTACTCTGGCTTTGGCTCTTCCAGGGCTAAGATTGCCATCTCATCTTTGAAGAGCGGTGAGCCTGATGTTCCATTTGGCAAACCTAAAGTTTACATTTAGCTAAAAGTTTTAGTTGGACACAGTTTATTTAACAGGCTGTCCAGGAGAATATGATTTTCACCCGACTGCACTCGAGCCAACTATTTTCAGTGTCTAATTGTTTATCTAGCTACGGTAACAACTAGAAAAACATGACTGCTGCAGTGACACAGTTGAAAAGGCGAGGTTATTGAAAGCGCAACACTGACAAGAATTGTTTTAGACCTTTCAATTGATCTTCAACAAGACTGAATGAAATATCGAGGTCAGGAAAGGCTGAGAGACAAAACACAATATATTGGGAAGAAGGGTTTTGACCTGAAACGTTGCATATTTCCTTCGCTCCATAGATGCTGCTGCACCCGCTGAGTTTCTCCAGCATTTTTGTCTACCATATATTGGGAAGTCAAGTTAGAATCCAATAAGCATAGCAAAACATTTTACAATCTTTGTAAAATGCGGACTTCTGTTTTTGCCTTTATACCTAGTATAACCGATTGTTAATTTAATGTATTTTTGAATGTTATATATTTATCTGCGTGTTATTGCATTAACAGGCCAGTTAAGCTGCTGCAAGTAAGAATGTCGTTGTTTCATTGCTGGTACAGATAACAATTATACACTTGTCTTGATTCTCGACTTTGATCAATTCTGGAGAGGGCTGGACAAGTGAGGTCGAGCCAGATTATGAGGTTTTCTGAACTGTTACATGGTTCAATTAAATTGAAGTAATCGTCAGTGTGGAGATGGACTCTGCTGATCTTTTCAGCAAAATTGTGAATTACAAATTAAATTGTTCTTTAGGGTAAATAGTGAGTGAAAAATGCTTTCACATTCAATATTAGAATGCAATTATTTCAAAATTATAATAGTTAGGACTTTATTCCCTAGAGCGCAAGAGGATGAAACGTGTTCTTACAGAGGTGTATAAGATCATGAGGGGGAATACATAGGGTAAATGCTCAGAGCCTTTTCCCAAGAGTAAGGGAATCAAGAACCAGAGGACATAAGGTGAGAAGGGAAAGATTTAATAAGAACCTGAGGGGCAAGTTTCCACACAGGTATATGGACTGAGCTGCTGGAGGAGATAGTTGAGGCAGGTACTATCACAACTTTTAAAATACATTTGGACAGATACATGGATAGGAAAGGTTTAGAAGGATATGGGCCAAACACAGGCAGGTGGGACTAGTGTCGATGGGGCATCTTGGTCGGTGTGGACATGTTGGGCTGAAGGGCCAGTTTCCATGTTGTATGACTCTATGACTCTGGGAGACGACTGGCTTTAATGCTGAAACTGTACAATGGCCACTGTAGGATGTATTAACCAAATATATCCTGGAATGGTCTTTGAGGACAGGATTAATAAATAAATCAGAATGTTAGATAATATCAATTTCAACATTTCATTAGGGTTTAGAAAGTTAGTGTCCCGCTTTCTCATCGCATTACCCCTTACATATGAGCCCAATACTCTGCTCCTATCATCAAAGAAGGTAAGGTCAGAGGCTAACTCACCAAACAAGGACTCATTTTTCTGGGCCATTTTCTAGCATTAAACTTTGAAAACCAGTGGGCTGTTATTTCAGTCAATAGACAATAGACAGTAGACAATAGACAATAGGTGCAGGAGTAGGCCATTTGGCCCTTCAAGCTAGCACCGCCATTCAATGTGATCATGGCTGATCATCCCCAATCAGTACCCCGTTCCTGCCTTCTCCCCATATCCCCTGACTCCGCTATTTTTAAGAGCCCTATCTAGCTCTCTCTTGAAAGCACCCAGAGAACCTGCCTCCACTGCCCTCTGAGGCAGAGAATTCTACAGACACCACTCTGTGACAAAAAGTGTTTCCCCATCTCCGTTCTAAACGGCTTACTCCTTATTCTTAAACTGTGGCCCCCTGGTTCTGGACTCCCCCAACATCGAGAACATGTTTCCTGCCTCTAGCGTGTCCAAGCCCTTAACAATCTTATATGTTTCAATGAGATGCCCTCTCATCCTTCTAAACTCCAGGTGTACAAGTAAGGTGTACAAGTAGAATCTCGCCCATATGAATGTGACCTTAAACCAGGCTAGTACATCACTAATAACCTGAAGCATGCACAGAGAAATTAATTAAGTCAATTTGCCTGAAATAACTATTTTTCACCAGGGGTTCTTCCTGCAAGGATAAATTTACTCAGAATGGTAAGTGGGAAGATGTCATTTTCTGATTATCAATAAAATCCTGGTAAGACACAGTGTTGCAACATTATTTCTGGGTACCTGATTTCATTTGTGGATTATTCGTTGCAATAAGCATTATCTAATTCTGTATTAAAAGCAGTATGGTTCTGACTTTGAAAAACGTTTTGACTACTGAAATACACACTAGTACTGTAGTGGCTTCTCCACCCAAGGGCTGGGGTCTGTAAAGACCCCATTGTAGGATCTGCTGCGACTCTGTATCTGTGATGAAGGTGCTCATAACGCTTACTTGAAATGGTGGGTTGTATTTCCTGACTGGAGTTCTTGTTCTGTTCAGAGGTGACCTATCCACGTGATACTGGGCAGGGGAAAGCGGTGGGCTTCCAATTAAAAATTGGCCAAAATCATTTTTGCCATTCCTGCTGTTCCGCTGCTGCAGGGGAAATTTTGTCGGCCGCTTTCTGGGTGCGGACACTGGTGACCAAGTCAACGGGTGCCTCCTACCCGCTTCCTCACCATCAGTGTTGTTAGAGAGCGGAGAGCGCCTCAGTCCAGTGATGTGAGGCAGTCTTGTGAAGCTGGTACTAAAACATCTCTCATTCTGCCGACTTCTGTAGGGATTATCCGGCGACGAAGCTGGCCTCCTGTCTAGGAATCGGGATTGGACATGGGACTTGTTCCTGAGAAATGGTATTGAAGGAAGCTTCTGACTCTCGCTTTCGTCAGATGATGAGAGTTCATCGTCCTCTGCGTAGCCATCGTCGCTCTCCGAGTCTGACTTGTACACAACCTTTGAGCAAACATGTCTAATATCTGTCACACTGAAACTCCTGCACCTCCTGGTCCTCAGAATCAAATGGTCCATTTGCGATTTGGTCGGAAGCGATTCATTATTTCTTTCATCTTCTCCCTCAATATCAGGAAATGCCAGCCAGAATGGTGGACACGATGGGACAATCCTTGGAGCTTCCTTGAGGAATCGGTTTTGCACCCATTCCAAGACCTTCTTTTCCAGCGTAAAGTTGTACTGTAGAAAATAAAAGAGCGTTTCACATGAATCATCAACAAAGCATCAATATTTTTGTTCCAAAAACATAAGTGAAATGTCACGTAGAGGTGTTAACTTGCCCACAATTTTTCTTCTCATGATCACCTGAGTACCACAAATCATCTGCCAGTACCAGGGTGAATATGTGGATCGTCCTGCAGAAACTAATGGCAATATTTCAGAGCTTTAAATCAACTTCTCAAATAGCCAAATAACCTTTTTTTAAATTGGCGATAGGGCCAATGATCTATCATATTTTCACTCAGTCATATCCCCACACATTGCTCATGGTAAATCAGAGATTATCTTGTAGAAACAAGGAATTGCAGATGATGGTTTACAAAGGAGGACACAAAGTGCTGGAGTAACTCAGCGGGTCAGGCAGCATCTCTGGAGAAAAAGAATAGGTGACGTTTCGGGTCGAGACCCTTCTTCAGACGTCACCTATTCCTTTGCTCCAGAGTTGCTGCCTGACTCCTTGAGTTACTCCAGCATTTTGTGTCTATCTTCAGCATAAACCAGCAGTTCCTTCCTACACACAAATGCTCCACACTGAAAGACATGCATCAATGTGTAGACATGGAGTTACCCACAAGATACCCACTGTACTGCCTAAAAACATTGGGAAAGGTGCATTGAGAGAACATTGATTTTTAATTAATTAGTGATAATTACGGCTCTCTAACCTTTAAGATTTAATTGTACAGCTGTAAAATCTAATTCATTCACAATTAGTTCATGTGAGGAATTTAGAAAATAAGCATCATTTAATATTTGAACCTTTCTCTTAATTCCATCAGTTTTACAAATGGTTATTTTACGTTTTGTCCATGATGCTTCTTCAAATTAACTTCCATGTTTACATTGTGTTGCTGAATGAGAATTGGTTGAAAAATGTTATTGTTTCTTAACCTATTTAAATACCCCTTTGATGATCTGTAAAGGGGGTCAATACTGGATCAGACGTCAGATTAGTCAATGTCCCCACTCAGATGCTGCAAAAGGCTTACTAAGAGCCGTCACTGAGCTGAATTCATGCTGCATTAATTAATTAATGGGCCATTAAAAACTTCAGCCATTGACCACAAAATACAAGACTAGGAGAGTCTAGGACTAGAGGTCACAGCGGTTATGGAGAGAAGGCTGGAGAATGGGGTTAGGAGGGAGAGATGGTATAGGTTCGGAATTTTATAAAACATTTCATGAATATATAGTTCCATATTTAAAATCACTATATGAACAGATATATACAGAACAGAAGCTTCCAGATACATTGAACGAATCGATTATAACACTCATACCTAAAATAAATAAAGACTTAGACGAACCAGGATCATATAGAGCAATAGCTCTATTAAATACAGATCAAAAGATATTAACAACAATATTAGCAAAAAGATTGAGTTCAATTGTTGATGAATTAATACATCCGGATTAAACTGGATTTATACCAAAACGATATTCTTCATATAATCTAAGACGATTGTTTAATATTATATATATTCGAAAAGAAGTGATAAAAAAGATTTAGTAGTTATTTCGCTTGATGCAGAAAAGGCTTTTGACCAAGTGGAATGGCCCTATTTATTTTCGGTGATGGAAGCTTTTAAACTAGGAGAGGAGTTTATTACTTGGATTAAATTATTATATGCAAATCCAATAGCTAGAATAACAACAAATCGAATGTTATCAATTAAATTTAATTTATCACGAGGTTGTAGGCAAGGTTGCCCTTTATCACCTTTATTGTTTGCATTAGCAATAGAACCACTTGCTCAGAGGGTAAGACTACACCGGAAATATATGGATATGATACCGCAAATACTAAGAATAAAATTTCCTTATATGCAGATGATGTATTACTTTATATCACTCAACCAGAAATAAGTATTCGAAATTTGTTAAAACTAATAACGGAATTCGGATCACTTTCAGGATACAGTATTAATTGGAATAAAAGTGAACTTATGCCTATAACAATGAATAAGTTACATATATTACAACAATTTCCTTTTAAGATAACAAATGAAAATATTAAATATCTTGGGATTTTTGTTACAAAAAGATTTAATTCTCTATTTAAATCTAATTTTCCCCCATTACTAGATAAATTAAATAAGAATATTTCATACTGGAAAAGTTTACCTATTTCGATGATAGGGAAAATTAATGCAATAAAAATGATTTTTCTTCCACAATTATTATATTTATTTCAATTAATCCCGATATATCTTCCAAAAATTTTTTTTTTAAAAGTAGATTCTTTAATTACGAATTTTATTTGGGATTATAAGATTCATAGAATAAATAAAAAACATTTATGTAAGTCTAAAATAAATGGAGGATTAGCGTTACCAAACTTGATGTTTTATTACTGGGCAGTTAATATTAAAAACATGAATTTTTGGTTAGGAGAAATAGATAATAAACCAAATTGGTTAAGTATGGAAGAAGAAGATTGTTCTCCATTAGAAATTAGCTCTATAATATTTGCTAATATTAATGTAGCTAAGAAAGTTTATAGTGAAAATCCGATAATAGAAAATGGAATCCGCATATGGAAACAAATAAAGAAAGCATTAAAACTAAAATCTATACCAATAAGTCTTAAGATTGTTAATAATTTTATGTTTAAACCTTCAATTTTGGATAAGGCTTTTTTACAATGGAAAAATAAAGGAATTTTTAAGATGGGTGATCTTTATAAGGAAAATACTTTTCTTTCATTTCAAGAGTTGCAACAAATTTATGGGCTACATAATAAAGAATATTTCAGATATTTACAAATTAGAAAACTATGCCTCTGTAAATATATATGAATTTAGAAATAGAAAAATAGAAATTTTAGATGAATGTTTGAATAAACATCCAAATATGGAAAAAATGATATCATATATATATAATATTTTACTGGAAAACGATACCCCATCAACAGAAATATACAGAGAATCTTGGGAAAAGGAATTAGGCCAAATAATAAGACCAGAAATAGGGATGAAAGTTTACAACATATACATTATTGTTCATTAAACGCTAAACATTCTCTTATACAGTTTAAAATATTACATAGATTACATTACTCTAAATCTAAATTACATAATATTTTTCCAAAAATATCTCCAATATGTGACAAATGTCAAATTTCAGAAGCAAATTTGACACATTCATTCACTAACTGCATAAAAAATTGTAGAATACTGGAAGGAAATATTTAAAATAATCTCGACTGTTATTAATATAAATATAATCCCTGACCCAAAGCTGATTATACTTGGAATAATTGAAACTGACCAATTAATAACAACGAATCAAAGAACTTTTATTGATTATGGTTTAATAATTGGGAAAAAATTAATATTAAAATTTTGGAAAGGCCCTGCATTCCCAACAATCAAAATGTGGAATATAGAAATGTCGGAGACACTTCATTTGGAGAGATTGAGGCTTGTCCTTATGGATAGGTTAGATCTCTTCAGATGTATTTGGTCTCCATATATTAAATATTTGCAGGTCATAATGGTTCGGCGCGGGAACCTGACTGAGGCCTGGACATTTGAGTGGATGAAGAGATATATATAATAAATCATGAATATATCTATAAGGACGGATTATTGACGAATATTTTATTCTCCATCAAACCTCTTCTTATTCTTTATTCTATTTCCTAATTTTTCTATTTTCTTATATCTAAATAAAAAATAAAAAATAATATAGAAACACACTAGCTTAATATTAGAATGAATATAAATATCATTAGATTTATAAGAACATTGTTAGTATTATTAGCATTTCCTAGTATTTTATATTTTTAATTATATAAAATTATATACTTTTAATGGTACAATAATTTTTAAATTTAGCGATAAAATAAATATTGTTAACATTAGGAAGAAATAATAAGAATTATATAAGATTTACTAACTTTTTGTATCAATAATATCATAAAATTTGGTCTTATACTTAATAAAATTAGAAATAAAATGATAATTACTAATAGTACGAGTATAATGCTAATATTGTGAATGTATTAGTAGTATTATGTATCTTTAATTATATAAAATACATAACTCTGAAATCTATAACTAAGGATAATACAGTATAAATAATATTATTAGTATGAATCAGTTATTAGGACTATGTATTTTTACTACTGAAATATAATGTAACTGGTTGTTATTTTGTTTCTATAATAAATAAATAAATAAAAAAAAAAAAAAAACTTCAGCCATTGACCACAAAATACAAGACTAGGAGAGTCTAGGACTAGAGGTCACAGCGGTTATGGAGAGAAGGCTGGAGAATGGGGTTAGGAGGGAGAGATAGATCAGCCATGATTGAATGGCGGAGTAGACTTGATGGGCCAAATGGCCTTAATTTGCTCCTATCACTTATGATCTTGCGATGATCTTATGACAATACATCCTTTGATGGTTGCTGGGTGGAAAAGAGAAAACCAAGTATTAGCAATACTTCTGAACTTTGTGTTACAACAGAAATACTGATGTCCCGACTTTTTATTAGTCAAAAAGGTGCCAGTTAATGAACATATGTCATGTTGCGGAGAAAGAAAATAATGATGTTTAAATTCTTAGAGGTACTGTAACAAGAAGAGCATCACCGACTGATGCTTTGAGGCATATGCCATTGTAAAGGAAGGGCAGGGAATGTGGAGGACGTGGGCGAGAAGGTGAACCCAGGGAACGCCAAGAAATGGTTAAAAATGTGGGATTTCCTTTGTTCCAAAGTTACAAAATGAACCTATTCATCTATTTTACGACTTGGAAAACTTCAGAAGGCTGTTTCCCTTGGTAGAAATGAAATGATAAACCAATTCTCAGAATGTATTGGATCAAAGTACAAATGTAAAAAATGTTACTTGAAACAATGATTTGAAAAGATTACCAAATCTGGAGCTGATTTAGCATTAAATTATTTACACAACGCATTGGGAAGTAAGCAAAAGCAAATCGCATGTTATAGTTGCTACCAGATGAAAGGTTTACTTCAGACAGCAAATGTTGGCAACACATCTCCTCAGTACATTCAGGCCAACTCAGCTTTTATTATTAATGTTTTATGTGTCATTGTTAATTGTTACTGTATGTCGTGTTGTTACTACGAATGGAGCACCGAGGCAAATTTCTTGTATATGTACATACTTGGCCAATAAGCTTATTAAGCAATTAATTAACTAATTAATTAATTAATTAATTACTAGAAAGTCTATAGGTCAGTTTAATAGTCCATTAAGCATTGCAAGTAGCTTTCAGTTGAGAGCACAATTGTCCCTTTACGCTCAGTCAATTGTAGTGGAACATTCATGAGACTTTTTATATGAATCACCAGATATTATTATAGAACTGAGAATTACATCTCAAGTAAAGTATTAGGTAGTCCTAAATGTAGAAATTGTCTGAAGGAGGGTCTCAACCTGAAACATCACCTATCCATGTCCTCCAGAGTTGCTGCCCGATCAGCTGAGTTGCTCCAGCACTTTGTAATCCAAATCAGGCTGAACTAAATAATCGTGGACCTAAACACTATGAGATAGAAATTCATTCAGGGTCAAAGGCAGAAAAGGTGGACTACGTGGAAATATGCACAGCGCACTCCTTTTACTTAAATGCAAATATTAAACTGAACTTTCCTGACTCCTCGCTGGTTCAAACTGTACGGAAGCAGGCTCCCTGGTGACCATCAGGCACTCATTCTAAAGAATAGCCTCCTAATGTACGCCAGGAGAGACCCAGCAAAGTCTTGGCGAAGATTGACACAAAATGCTGGAGTGACTCAGCGGGTCAGGCAACATCTCTGAAGAAAAGGAATAGGTGATGTTTTGTGTCAAGACCCTTCTTCAGACTGTGAGTTGATAGCCTTGGCGACCCTGGGAATTCTCAGCCAACAGGATAGTAAAATAAATCAATTTTTTAAAAAAATGTCTTTCAGTGATTTGTAAATATTTGAATGTGTTTTTAATTACACTTATTTTTGGTTTTCAAAATGTAAATAAGTAACTTTATTTTCATTCATTTTCATTTATTTTATGTTCATAAGTTGTAGGAGCAGAAGTCTACTCCACCATTCAATCGTGGCTGATCTATCTTTCCCTCGCAATCCCATTCTCCTGCGTATTCCCTATAACCCCTGACACCCGTACTAATCAAGAATTTATCAATCTCCGCCATAAAAAATATCCATTGACTTGGTCTACACAGCCTTTTGTGGCAATGAATTCTGCAGATTCACCGCCCTCTGACTAAATAAATTCCTCATCATCTCCTTTCTAAAGGGTCTGAGGCTGTGGCCTCTGGCTCGAGACTCCCCCACCAGTGGAAACATCCTCTCCACATCCACTCTGTCCGAGCCTTTCACTATTCGGTATGTTACAATGTGGTCCTCCCCTAATCCTTCTAAACTCCTGCAAGTACACGCCCAGTGCTGTCAAATACTCATCATATGTTAAGATTTTAATAGATTTATATTCATATATATTTTTCATGTTTTAATAGATTTCAGATGTATCTGAATGTCTGTGTAGAGACAAGGTAAATCCTCCCTGAATGTAACACTTCCATTGAGCTGTACAGAGGGGGAGATGCTGGAATTTCCCAGTGTCATTGCCAGCTTGTTTGGGGTTTCCATTCACATGGAGGGAAAGCAGGAGACTTGTCTTTCCACATGTACCTGCAGAAGGTTTTATCACTGCACAGGTCCTCCCCGCTGAAGGTCTCTGCACAGGGCCACACACTTAAGCCCAGCACACTGTACAGTTAGTGAGAGGGAAACGTGAACTTAATCTATTGCCTGCACTTCCACTGACTGCCAAACAGGGCCGGATTAAGACCCATAGAGGCCCTAAGAACTTTAAAGGTTTTGGTGCCCCCATATATACTTAATTCAAACTATAAACAATAATAAACCATAAAATATTTTTTTTATTTTTCAAAATGAAACAAAACTAACAGTAAGATAGAAACCAGTATGACACCATGAACATTTCAAAATGATATTTCCGATCATATAAACCACTTCGAATATTATTTTAGCAAGTTTAAAGTGATTTATTTTGTGCCGTAAACTATTTACCATTTCTGTGGTGGCCCCCTTCCCTTGATGCCCTAAGCACGTGCTTATTTTGCTTAATGGTTGATACAGCCCTGCTGCCAAACCAGGCTGTTAGTTATAGAGTCACAGAGTCTTACAGTGTGGAAACATGCCGTTCAGCCCAACTTGCCCGCACCAGCCAACATGTCCTATCTACACTAGTCCCATCTGCCTTTGTCTGGCCCATATCCCTCTAAACCTTTCCTATCCATGTACCTGTCTAAATGTTTCATAAACGTCACAATAGTACTTGCCTCAACTACCTCCTCTGGCAGCTTGTTCCATACCCCCCATCTCTCCGTTGTGTGAAAAGGTTACCCCACAGGTTCCTATTAAATCTTTCTCCCCCTCACCTTAAACCTATGACCTCTGGTTCTCGATTCCTCTACTCTGGGCAAGTCCCAGCTTGAAGCGGATTTCCTCATCATGTCATCATCACACTATTACATCAAAGGTTCAGAAACAAGTTAATATATCTTTAATTTCCAACATATCTGTTAATATTACACAAATTTCCCATCTGAGGTATGCTTTTACGAAATTATATTCCCTTCCTTTTTACTGCCAGCAGGGGTAACAGGGGAATATTTTCTTATATTTCCCTTTCTAGCGAACGCCTATGGACTTTTACCTGTTTAAACAGCGGGGAATATAGTCTTATATTCCCCTGGTCTCACATCCGGGAACTTGGCAACGTGACGCTGCGTGACGGCAACGTGACGCTGCGTGCGAAATTTAAAATTTATTCTCAAAACAAACAAAATGGCAGCCGGTTGCGAGAAGAGGTTCCCGATTTAAAAGTTCGACCTTCACATTGTCACATAAATGAATTACATAAATTACATAAATGAAACATAAATGTTACATTGTTTTAGTACCCTTATTTACAATGTTGCAATGGTTTTAGTACCCTTATTTACAATGTTGCAATGCCTATTGCAAAATGTATAGATACATTCATATCATATGAGATGTTCAGATTTTCCTCTAGATGTCTGATAATGGGTAATAATAACAATATTGACTGTCCTCTTTCGGGAGATACGACATATATTGCCCTCACTAGATCCATATTGCCCTCGTCTTCGACTCGGGCAATATGAATCTACTTCAGGCAATATATGTCGTATCCCCCTCAAGGCCAGTCAATATTCTGTTAATATTACAACAAATTTCCTTCTTTTGAATTCATGCTTGATAAAAGGAAGTTATACTCCAAGCCATCACTTTTAACAATAAGATTCCTGAGCAGGTTTACACCACAGATTATTTTCCCGTGATCCCTGTAACATTACAATAATGTTGATCCAAAATGCCTTTTGCAAATCTACTCCATTAAAATAACTACTTATCCATTTCATATGTCATCTGTTTTTTTTTTTAACGTTTAGTTTAGAGATACAGCACAGAAACAGGCCCTTCGGCCCACCGAGTCCATGCCAACCAGCTATTCCCACATACTAACACTATCCAACACACACCAGGGACAATTTACAATTTACAATTATACCAAGCCAATTAACCTACAAATCTTTGGAGTGTGGGAGGAAACCAGAGATCCCAGAAAAAACCCATGCAGGGAGAACGTGCAAACTCCATACAGACAGCACCCGCGGTCAGGATCAAACCCGGGTTTCTGGCGGTGTAAGGCAGCAACTCTGCCGCTGCGGCTCCATGCTGCCATATGATTATTTCTCAAAAATCTAGTAACTTGCAAGAGGGAATCCATAACCCCAGAGTCCTCACAAGAAGAATTGCATTTAAAATAGCGCTTGTAATAGCATGGTGTTACACTTGGGGGTGAAGGGGCTGGTGAACCAGAACTATTCTGAGACGACCCTCACTTCAAACCCTGCTCTTTGTCCAAATCTCTCCTTCTGCAGGGGGAATCAAAGAATCTTTTGTTCTGAACTCTAATCTTTCGTAAGATTTTCTCGTTATCTTTTGCTTAAAATGCCAAATTAGCTTTTACCAAAAAGTTAAAAAGGCCAGAGTGATTTATATCAACTAGCAGTTTAATGTTCGGGTACAGTTGTGCATTTGATCATCACGCAGCTTGATATGGACTGCATTTTTTTGTGAATACTTGATAATCATTTATACTTTTGCCAAAAGACATTCTTTGATCTTATAGCCATAACTCAAATTTCCTCCATGGATATACATTACCTTTCTCTGAACCAGATTACATTTCAGCTTCCATACCTTTGAATCCTTCTGCATGCCATCAATATCCCTGTATTGGTCACATCCATGGAGATTGATTTCCCACCAGTCTAACTACATTTCATCACTTCATGCAAGAACTGTATTAACAGCAAGAGTTCAGCAGAAACAACTCTACCAGGCACTGATCTCCAACTTAGGGTGGATTTTTTTTACAAAAGTAATTTATTTTCCCTCTGTCGCTTAATAAATGTTGTAATTCACCAGATCTGACTACCAATGAAATGGCCAGGAGTTACTGCGCTTGCCTAAGTCCCCTCAAACTGAGCAGTAAACCTTCTCCCCTCTCTATCCCACAGCCAACAATGGGCCATTGTGGGCTCCACCTTTCCTTGATTACCATTGCTTTTTGCATACCTTCCTCTCATTTGTCTTGAATAGCATCTACATCCCTCATTCCCCTGTTCCCTGACTCTCAGTCAGAAGAAGGGTCTCAACCCAAAACATCACCAATTCCTTTTCTCCAGAGATGCTGCTTGTCCCACTGAGCATCTCCAGCTTTTTGTGTCTGTCTTCATTGAATGGTGGAACAGGCATAAGGGACAAGAGATTACTTCCACTTTTGTTTCTTGTATTCTTTTACTAAAAATAACAAAAAAATCACTCTTTGTTTAAGAAAGAACTGCAGTTGCTGGAAAAATCGAAATCTAAAGATCACTTTTCAGTTTGGATAGGTAAATAAACAACTTTATAAAATGAATCTGCTGCATTTTCACAATATTTTATGATTTCATTAAGGGAAATGCAGCTACATTTCTGCACGTGGAGATGTGAGAGAGAGGACGTGAGAGAAATGGTTTTAGGTCAAAATTGCCAGGATCCTAATCATGTCCAGTTAATGCTCAAAGTTGGTCAGTTGGAGATACATTGGGATAAAATTCAGTTCTTGGCATTCTGATAAATTAATATAGGCTTCCATTGATTTTGGAAATTCATTATACAACTCAATAATAAGACAAATGGGACTGGTTCAATGCAGTAGAATTTCTCACAAGAAAAAACTGAACATTGAAAGGGATTGTTCTGGATGAAAGCTGTAACATTTCTAAAGTATTAACTTATTCAACAGCAATAACATTCTATTAAAACTTCGCACCTCACAGGCATGCTACCTAATAATGTAATGCTCAGTAGAATTAGAGTTATAAAGTCATACAGCATGGAGACAGGCCCTTCGGCCCATCTCGTCCATGCCGACCAAGATGCCCCATCTATGGATAGAATCATACAGCATGGAAACAGGCCATTCAGAATTCATGCACCTGGACATCTTATTACCTGCGCGTGTGCCATTGTTTCAGTGCATTCAGGCACACAGAGGAACGGTCGTGCAGAGCTCAGTTCTTCCAAAGCAACTATCTGGAACTTCTGAGACATTTTAAAAGGAACTTCATCCAAATAAGTTGAGGTTCCTGCTAAAACAATAAGATTCAGTGAATGAAAAGGTTTAGCTGCACTGCAGACATGATCAGCAGATAATGTTTTTGCTCACACACCCTCACCGTTTAAAAGTATGGCAGCCCAATAAGGTTCTGAGAACACAACCAAAAATTGCTAGAAAAACTCAGTAAGACAGGCAGCATCTTGGAGAGGGAAACAGTCAACAATTCAACTCTGACCCTTCCACAGACCAGACACGTCCACTCTTTCTTTCTCCACAGATGCTGTTTAACTTGCCAAGATTTCCAGCATTTTCTGTGTTTGTTTCTAATTCCCAGCAACTACTGTTTGTACTGGTTGTTAGTGTGTGTAGGATAGTGTAAGTGTGCAGGGATCGCCAGTCGGCGCGGACTCGGTGGGCCAAAGGGCCTGTTTCCCCAAACTAAATTAAACTAAACTACAGACAGATACAGGGTTAGGAGTCGGTGTAAAAGGCTTGTTTCTGGGCTCTATGGATCTTTGACTCCAAACTTACACCCTTACCTGATGACAACATTCCAATCATCTCAATATGCTTTGTCAAGCAAGAGGTTGATTTCATATCAGAGTCACGTGAGTGACTTCGTGAAGACCCCGCCAGCACGCATGCGCGTCATATCGTCGCTCGCAGTTGCAGTCGACGGCTGGGGGGGGGGGGGGGGGGAGTCGCTCTTCCACCAGCCCTTCATAAAGACGGCTCAGGTAAGAGGAACTGAGCTTGAGTTGGTTAGTTCCTGTGAATTGGATTTTTTATTCACAGCGATGATGGATAGGAGTTCGAGGAAAACTTCCAGCCGCAGGACTTCCGATAGGAGTCAACGGCTGCATTCCCCGGAGCTGCCCGCGACAACGGCAGCACCCGCTCGTCGGGTCGGGAAAAGGACGCGGAAGTCAGGGAGCCCTACTCTACCCGGACCTGACTCTCCACCACGGCTGTCCATGGAGCCGCACAGTGGTAGGAGCACCGCGCGGGAGCAGGGCAGGGAAGACCCTGACTCCCTACCACTGTCACCTAAGCATAGGGACAGTGTGACAAAGGTGCGTAAACGTGTTACCCGCTCTGCGGCACGTTCTGTCTCCCCTACTATACAGGGCACCAGAGGGCGGCCCAGGGGAAGGATCGCACGAAAGTCGGAGAGCCCCGCTGCAGCGGCCGGCGTCGACTTGCCACCGGAGCAGTCCGCCAGATCGTGGACCGGTGAGGGATCGAGGCCTGAGTCTGGGAGCCCCGCAGGTGCGGCCGGCGCAGACTCACCACCGGAGGAGCCTGCCAGATCGTGGGCCGGTGGGATATCATCTCGGTCACCGCACCCCGCGTAGCTGCATTTCCAGCTGCACGATTTGGCCCTTTACACTATCAAAATTTGCAAAGAACAAAAATGTCAGCATTAAAAAAGCAAATGCTGGACATTTTGACAGGCTGATGCAGCTGCCAATCAAGGCAAAAGTTGAGCTACAATGGTGGATTGATAATATTCGAGACTCATTCAATCCCATTATTGTACCGAACCTGTCAGTCGTGGTACAAACCGATGCAAGCGCCCAAGGCTGGGGAGCTACCGACACCACTTCCAGTCGTGGCGGTAGATGGGATTTACACGAGTTTACCCTTCTATTATCACAAGGGATAAACTATTTGGAGATGCTAGGAGGATTTCACGGACTACAAGCCTATTGCATGAATTTACGTCATACACATGTCCGTCTTCAAATAGATAACACTACTGTGGTGGCATACTTAAATCATATGGGTGGTATCAAGTCAATATCTTGTGATGAATTGGCAAATTCAATCTGGCTCTGGTGCATAGACAGAAATATTTGGGTATCAGCTACCTACCTTCCAGGTAAGCTCAATACAGTGGCGGACACCAGGTCACGAGTGTTCAACGATAACATTGAGTGGATGTTGAATCCCCAAATATTTGCTAAAATTATCGCCAAATTTGGGACACCAGATATTGACCTTTTTGCGTCCAGATTGAGCCATCATATACCAACATATGTATCTTGGGAACCAGATCCTGGGGCAGTAGCGATGGATGCTTTCTCGCTGCACTGGGGGAAATGGTTTTTCTATGCATTTCCTCCATTTTGCCTCATCAGTCGGGTGTTACAGAAAATAAAATCAGATTCTGCAACAGGCATTTTAATAATACCCGACTGGCCTACACAACCATGGTATCCAGTGGTCTTAGAGATGATCATAGAACCATGGGCACATATTAACAGGTGCCCGGGTTTGGTGACTAACCCCACTACAGGGGAATCCCATCCGTGCCATGGTCATCTGAACCTGTTGGCCTGCAGGTTCTGAAGAGGCCACTCCTGCAATATGGTCTAACACCTAGGACCATGGACATCATTGCAGCGTCGTGCAGAGTATCCACTAGACGACAGTACCTCACCCAAATCAGGAAATGGGAGGCCTACTGCAGCCGGATCAACATCACGTATGACTCTGCCACGATTCCCCATGTGCTGGATTTCCTCGCGAGGCTGCACCATGATGAGGGCCTCAGCTACAGCGCCATCAACAGTGCCAGGAGCGCACTATCACCCTACCTTTGCATAGGAGTAGGATCCCACCAGCTTGTGTCCAAATTGATGAGGGGTATCTTCAATTCAAACCCTCCCCGACCACGATACAACATCACCTGGGACATAGGGGTAGTATTGACCCTGCTCAGGAGTTGGTCGCCAATGAATGGACTACCGCTGGATAACCTCACCCTGAAGATGGTGATGTTAATGGCGCTAACATCGGCTCAGCGGGTTCAGACGTTACAAAAGATAAAATTGGATAACATGGTCTCAACCCGAGAGAGTAACCTTCTGATGAGTTACTCAAGCAGCACAGACCTGGGACTACAGGGCTGCAATTAACATTTCCAGCATACCCCATTGATGTGAGGCTCTGCATAGCCACCTACATTCGTCACTATATACAAGTGACGCATACCATCAGGAAAATGGAGAAAGGCCTGCTGATCAGCCATAAGAAACCCCATCACAGGGTGACGGTGCAGACGATCTCCAGGTGGCTCAGGGTGGTATTGGATGCAGCAGGTATTGATACTAATATCTTTAAATCCCATTCTACCAGGGCTGCATCCACATCAGCGGCGAGGACCATGGAGGTTCCCATGGACCATATCTTCGCTACAGCGGGCTGGGCTAGCGAGGCTACGTTCCAGCGGTTTTACAACAAACCTGTGCCCGCTCCTGCTACATTTGCAGAGACAGTGTTGAGTACTGGTCACCCATCAACGTTTATCCCCGAGTGAGGGGTTTTTATTTGTGTTAATAATTACTACTTTATTTTTCAGCTTGTCAAGTCTGAATTACATTAACATGCTCCTTCCATCAGAACTGCGGCAGTGTGTGAGCATGGACGTGATCCAGGGCATGTAATCACAGAGCTTTGAAGTCTTCACAAAGTCACTCACGTGACTCCGAAATGAAATAGTAAGATTAAACGAGAACTTACCAGTTTGATCTTTATTTTATGAGGAGTTGCGATGAGGGATTTTGTGCCCTCCGCTCCCAACCCTCTACTATAAGGTCAACTGGTAATTAGAGTCTCTTTAATCTTACTATATTAGTCATTGTATTTAATTCTGTGATTCCACACCGCTGCTTTGAAGAATGTCGCGCATGCGTGCTGGCGGGGTCTTCACGAATTCCCTCATCGCAACTCCTCATAAAATAAAGATCAAACTTTAAACTGGTAAGTTCTCATTTAATCTTACTATTTTAGTGAAGGGGAACGAACTGTTCTTACTGAATAGTCATTTGCTTATTTCCATGGATAATGTTGGCTGGAATTGGCATAATTTTGTCCATTGCACTTAGGAATGTATATAACAGCACAGGGAATGCTTACCATATGCATTGAGGTAATAACTAAGCACGGCCTGAATCTTTTAGTTGAGAGCACCAGACATGTTTTCATTGGCTGGGTATATTTTGATTTGGGATATTTTGACTGGATATTTTTCCAATGACTTTGGATTTTTACCAGAATACCTTCCAATGTTCCAGATAATTAACATAATTTACTAGCTTTCAGTTCCTTCATTGCTAGTTGTCTCCTGGCAGATCATGTTGTGCACAGGAGATCTTATGATTATTCTGGAAATAGTTTATTGTGTTTAACTGAGATACCGAACTAAAATGCAATGGTCTAACACTAAATATAAGGTTAAAAAAAAAAGATTTACATTACATCTAAACAGAAGGTAGTAGTGTAGGAAGGAAGTGTGGATGCTGGTTTACTCAAAGATAGACACAAAATGCTGGAGTAAAGGGCCTGTGCCACTTACGTGTCCTTGGCACGCAAATTACGCGACCTCGTGGTCGCATTGAGCTGCGATGGTCCCGCGAAGGTCGGGCGCGATTACATGCGTCCGCACAGCCGTCTGGAGCGTGTGACGTCAGATGGACACAAAGCTGGAGTAACTCAGCGGGACCGGCAGCATCTCTGGAGAGAAGCAATGGGTGACGTTTCGTGTCGAGACTTTCTTCAGTCTGAAAAGAAGGGTCTTGACCCGAAACATCACCCATTGCTTCTCTCCAGAGATGCTGCCGGTCCCGCTGAGTTATTCCAGCATTTTGTGTCTATCTTCAATTTTCTTGGCTCCGCTCTGGGAGTAGAAGTGGGGGTGGATCTGGAGCGCAACGGCCGAGTTCGGCGATCGTTTGCCTGCTTCTGCTGCTGTTGCAGGTGAGATGTTCCCACTTTGGCTGTCAGTTCCGCGACAGACCGTTGGCGCGCAAAGATTTCGTTCACTACATAAATTTCGGAGCCCCGCGCGATGTCGCGCTCAACTACGTACCCCTCCCCGATCCTCAGTGGGACCGGTCGCACGCGGCCATATGATGCCCATGCGCCTCAACATGACCACTAGGTCGCGTAATTTGCGTGCCAATGACACACAAGTGTGGCAGGCCCTTAACTCAGCGAGTCAGGCAGGATCTCTGTAGAAAAGGAACAGGTGGTGTTTCGGGTTGAGACCCTTCTTCACAAATGTTTCGGGTGAAGACTGAAGAAGGATCTCAACCCGAAATGTCACCTATTCCTTTTAAACAGTAATTAGCATTTGTGCCATAGATATACCACAGGCATAAAGTAGTTTTATTATACAACAACAATGCAGACAGCACAAGAAGGCTATGCAGCACCATCTCCATGCAGAGACAGGCAATGAATATTGGCCCTGCCAGTGTTATGTCCCGATGAAAATGAACGTGAATCATCCATAATCATGACAACTATCTCCCTAATGTTTATATCAAAGTGCTTCATTAGGAAGTATGAAAGGTATGGCCTTCAGGACTGGATTTAATGAGCTGGGAGTCAAGGGGGAATTTTCCGGGTGATGCCCTATAATTGGCTTGGATCTGTTCTTTTGGCGGTCCCATGAGATTAAAGGCTTTGGCTGTTGCACCATCCTGTCAGACTCGTGAAGCATGCTGGATGGAGCAGATGGTTACCACTCTTACTCTTAATTCGAAGATTGCCACGGAGACAACACTTTGCCTGTGAGCTGCAACCGTCCAGACCCCATTCCCACAGATGTTTAGCTTGGAGGTATGGATGATTCATTTAATTAGAGGAAAGGCCATGATTGCCTTGGTGTGCGTATGGCTTTGGGAAATAACTCACCCAAGCTGCTGCCAACCTCATTTTCTGAACTACTCATTGTTGTCACACTCCCAATGCACTCTGAAAAGAAGGAGACAATTAGATTACAATATATTAAAAACATTGGAAGATGTGGTGTTATGTCAATCAAATGATTTCACCACTTCAGTGATACTCCAACAATGTGGATTGAATGTGGGGCTGTTTTGTGCAGAATTGTAGAGAAGCAGTCCTTTGTTACCTCATGAATTACAGTCATAGAGTCCCACAGCACGGAAACAGGCCCTAACAATATTGCCATGTATAATTGGGCTGCATGTTTCCGATATTACAAAGGTCATGACACATTAAAAGCATTTAATTAGTTATGAAGCACTCTCTTGAGGGGTGGGATGGGACAGGAAGAATACTTAGAGAAAGCATACCGTTACACAATAGCATCGTAGGGCACGGAAACTGGCCCGTCGGCCGAACTTGCCCACGCCGACCAAGATGCCTCATCTACACCAGTCCAAACTTCCCGCGTTCAGACAACATCCCTCTAAACCTCATGTAGGAAGGAACTGCAGATGCTGGTTTACACTAAAGATGATCATAAAAAGCTGGAGTGACTCAGCGGGTCAGGCAGCATTTCTGGAGAAAAGGAATAGGTGACGTTTCGGGTCGAGACCTTTCTTCAGAAATAGAAGGGTCTCGACCTGAAACGTCACTTATTCCTTTACTCCAGAGGTGCTGTCTGGCCCGTTGAGTTACTCCAGCTTTTTGTGTCTATCTTCCCTCTGAGCCTTTCCCATCCATGAACCTGTCCAAATGTATTTTAAATGTTACAGTACCTGCCTCAACTGCTTCCTCAGGCACTCATACTTCCATACACCCACCATCAGCTATGTTTGAAGTGCGATATGTCTACCTCTGTTTCAGATAGTGTACAGACCAGACAATCCTGAGCCATTTATCAGCGACGCGGGGTTATGATGGATCTGAGTGTTTAAAAATAGCGCAGCTTGGAAACCAGTTACTCACACTCTGGATTATTCTATTGACCGGGGAATCTCGACGTCAGCAGACACACAGTCGAACGATCCGTCCTGCCAATGAGCAGACGTACACGGAGCCAATAATAAAAACAAACTCTAATGCTTACAGCTTATCTTTATGTGATTAACAACCCCTGTCTCAACTTGCTCTCCTGACCTTGACACGTGCACACACACACACACAGGCCTGTCTAAACGCTTCAGGGATCTTAATGCACCAAGAAGTTCTAGAGCCAATCCCCCACCCCCCCCATATTTTTCTTATTCTCATAGATCTCAGATATATTTGGCAATAATCTGTCAATATTTATATTGATAATTCTATCATTGTGCCAGAGAAAGCTACAGTTGTTTTCAGTGTTTCCAATACTGGACAATACCACAGCAGTGGCATTAATGCCCAATCATTCTTTAGACTTTAGAGACACAGTGTGCAAACAAGTCCGCACCAACCCCCGATCACCCCGTACACTAACACTATTCTACACACACTAGGGACAATTTACAATCCAAACCAGCACTTTGGAGTATGGGAAGAAACCGGAGCACCCGGAGAAAACGTACGCGGACACACGGCGAACATACAAACGCCGCACAGATAGCACTCAATGTCAGGATTGAACCAGGGTCTCTGGCACTGTAAGGCAGCGACTGTGCCACCGTGCTGCCCTGGTCCATTGATATGTAGTGGATTGATCAAGAGACTGCAACCTATTGGAAGCCTATTTGGTGAAGTTTCCTCACCACCAGGGCAAGACAAACTTACTTTGATTAAACTGCGGGACTGAGCAGCATCTCAGAAAATGAGAAATGGCAAACTCTTTCCTCATTCAAAGCAGCATTTCCAGAGTTTTCTGTTTTTAGTTCATATTTCCAGCAATCCCATAATAGTGTTTAGTCTTTCAATTCTGTCACAAGGTTTTTATTTGTGGGAAGTTGAAGGAATTTAGAAACTATTAACTATAATTGAGTTCAATATGCCCAACATCATTCTTAGATAATTATCACAAATAGTCAGCCAGAGGTTTTTTTTTTACATAATGATGGTGGCACAGTGGCGCAGCTGTTGCCTTACAGGCCAGAGACCCGGGTTTGATCCTGATTACGGGTGCTGTCTCTTCTGAGTTTGAACTTTCTTCCCATGACGAAGTGGGTTTTCTCCCACCCTCCAAAGATGTAAAGGTTTTTTTTTTTTTTTTTGTAAAATATTTTTATTAGAAGTAAATACATATTAAGAAGGAATAACATAAAATCAAAAAGAAGAAACATATTGTTCGTCACATACATTCTTAATATTTTTAAAGTTTACAGTCATTCTTATTTATACTTCTATACTTTTTATTATTTTATAAAAGAAAGAAGATAGTAAAGAGAAATAATAAAGAGAAATAAAATAGAAATAGAAAATCGATAAAATGAGTGGAGTATAAAGCAAGATATTCTTCATTGGAGATATATCCGTGGTCTATTGTATATAGTCCATCATCTATTCCTTCATTCAGACTTCAGTCAGGCCCTCGAACCGGACCACCTTGACCCTTTAAATATTCAATAAATGGAGCATATTCCTCTGAATTGATCTAGCTTGTAAAAAAGGACAAGTCTTAATCTTTCCAGATGAAGTGTCTCCGGCATTTCTGTAATCCACATTTTGATTGTGGGGGATGTAGGACCTTTCCAAAATCTTAGTATTAGTTTTTTACCAATTATTAAACTATAACTAATAAAAATTATTTGCTGTGTTGTTAGTAGTTGATCCGTTTCTAATATTCCTAATATGATTAATTTTGAGTCTGGAGTCAGATTTGCATTAACTATATTCGAGATTATCTTAAAAATTTCTATCTAAAAATTAGTAATTTTTATACATTTTGTGAATGAATGCGTTAGATTAGCTTCTAAATGCTGACATTTATCACATATAGCAGAAACATTTGAAAAAATTCTGTTTAATTTGGATTTTGAAAAGTGCAATCTATGTAAAACTTTAAATTGTATCAAAGATGTAAAGGTTTGTAGGTTAATTGGTTTTGGTAAAAATGGTAAAATTTTCCCCAGTAGGATAGCGCTAGTGTACGGGGATCACTGGTCGGTGCAGTAGGCCAAAGGCCTGTATGTGTGCTCTCTAAACTAAACCAAACTAAAAACAAAGCCATAGAAACAGTGTTAATGTTCCAGGGCTTCCCCAAAATATAAGTGCAAGATTTATAAATTATTTTCTTGTTTGCATTAACTTGTCAGAGAGAGAACTGTGTCTCTTCAAGGAGAGCATGTAAATTTGCTTTGATTACGTTTTCCCAGGACTCCTGGATTATTTTACATAAGACACACAGAAAGTAAACATCATGTTCACCACTCATTACAAAGCATCACAGAAACAGGCAATAACTATCAGAATGATTGAATTAGATGCCTCTAGAATTCACCCAATTCCAACAAGCACTTTGGAAAACTATTCCAGTGCAAAATTCAATAACTTTTAAACATTTATAATACCTATAGCCTTTGTTCTTTTATATACTGTCTGGATTTCATGTCCCCCAAAAATTACACACTAAATTCAGTTCAAAACTGGACAGCATCAAATCTCATATTTCGCTTCGGCAGCTTACAACCCAGTGGTATGGATATTGATGTCTCTAACTTCAGGTAGCCCCGGCATTCCCTCGCTCTCTATCCCTCCCCCACTCAAGTTGCACTAGCTCCTCATTTTCATCCAACAAACAGCTAACAATGGCACGTTTCCTTTATCATCATAACATTTTTGCATATCTTTCTTTATCTCTCAACATCATCGCCTATATCTTTTGTTTCCCTTATTCCTAACCAGTCTGAAGAAGGGTCTCAACCCGAAACGTCACACATTCCTTCTCTCTAGAGATGCTGCCTGTCCCGCGGAGTTACTCCAGCTTTTTGTGTCTATCTTCAGTTTAAACCAGCATCTGCTGTTCCTTCCTACACAAATACTTATAACACGTTTTAATTTTATATTTCTCATATATTGGATACATTAGATACGTGAATATTTTAAATAAAGTATGTTATGCAAATAAATAATAATTTACCATCTTGTTATGCCCATAATAATGTTAACATTTGCTTACTTTTGGAAATCAGGACTGAAAGCCAATTATGCTCTTCAAAATATCTTCAAGGCAAGCACTGATACTAGATACAGTTCTACTGCTGGGAAGCTGATGGTTATCCGATTCTTTATGTGGCAGTCGGTGATTACTGTTAAAGCTTCTTAGGATAATGAACAATGTAAAATGTCCCAATGCAAGAGGATAGAAACACAGTTCCCACCTATTATCTGAGTAAATACCATCCCTGGTGCCTCTTTTGTATGGTAACGTGCTCATATTGTGCCGCTCACAAAATTGCCTCAGGGCTCTTCACAGAAGCATTAGCAGAGAAAGATTGATTCAGAAAGGGATGTAGTACGTCAGATGAGGAGAGTATGGATCAGAATTGATATTTAAAAGGAGAATGTTCGAGGAGAGGTTTAGGAAGTAAATGGTGGAAGGGGGTTGGAGACCCAGTTAGAGGAACCAATACTCTTTAAGGGTTGTAGGAGTTACAGAGGTAAGCAGGGGCAAAGCCATGGAGGGATAAACCAAATGATTGAGCTGTTTGAAATTGAGATGCTGCTGGATCTATGAGCCATTATAGAACAAAGTTGAAGAGAGATTGGTGAATGGAAGGAGTGGACTTGGAGGCAAGGAGGGGGTTCTAGATTAGTTCTATAAAAGTACACTTAGATGACGTGAACTCGTTCGCACCTAGCAAACAGCTAACTATGGTCAGTTTACTTTATTGTTACTCTTTTGCATATCTTTCATCATTTGTTCTATAGTTCACCATCTATATCTCTCGTTTCCAACTCTCAGTTTGAAGAAGGGTCTCGACCCGAAATGTCACCTATTCCTTTTCTCCAGAGATGCTGCCTGACTCGCTGAGTTACTCCAGCTTTTTGTGTCTATCTTCTGAATCTCCATTGCTTGAATGGATGGATAAGGAACCGGTGCAAATTTTTGGGAAGTCCAATATTAGTTTAGGTAAATTCAATAATGTAACAGCTGTTTTTATACAACCACCTTCTTATACTGGGAGACTGGGAGACGGGTGGTCAACCATGATGGGGCTTGAATAGTTGTGTATTAAGGTAGTAACATAACGGATTAAGGTTTCAGCAGCAGACAGGCTGAGGCAGGTCAACAACAGGGCAAAGGGAATTATAGGCTCTGTGAGTCTGAACTCTGTTCAATTATGATAAAATAGTTGATTTTCCTTCACAGAAAACTAGCCATTGTTTATGGACATCATTAAATGGATCCCACAAAGTCTGCCGTAACACATTGCTTTGGAAGCAGGACATCTGCATGGTACATTTTGACATGGATCAGTGTAGATCGTTTTGTGCTAGGATGTAGCAAAATATGGACAACTTTACATTGAGATTTCCTACCCGATTTCCAACTTGAATGAAACAAACTGCATCAGCATCCCAGCCTACTTCTCAAAGTGCTGGACATTGTCATGGGTACTGACCTCCCCACCGTCAAAGGGATCTACAAGGCATCTTAAAGACCCACACCACCCTGGCCACGTTCCCATCTCGCTGCTATCATCGGGAAGAAGGTACAGGAGTCTTAAAGCCATGGCTTCCAGGTTCAAGAACTGCTTCTTTCCAGCAACCATAAGGCCTTTGGAACAAGTTACAACACTAGCCTCAGCAAACATCATCTTCTATGCACTTTGTTTTGGTTGCACTACAGACTTCGGCTTTACGCTATCATGATTAACACATATTATGGTTATTAACATTGTATATATTTATGCATTATTTCACTATCCTGTTGCTAGTCCATATAACAATTAAACACTCTTGACAAAGTCAATCTGCCCATTAGTTAAACTAGTTCTGAAAAGTAAACAATCCATTTGCAAGTACTAGCTTTTATTTTGAGAAGCAATATAGCTCCAGTAAAATATTTCCAGTATTTTTAAAGAAGGAACTGCAGATGCTGGAGAATCGAGGGTACACAAAAAGCTGGAGAAACTCAGCGGGTGCAGCAGCATCTAAGGAGCGAAGGAGATAGGCGACGTTTCGGGTCGAGACCCTTCTTCAGACTCTTATTTCCAGTATGCAAGTTGCATCCTTGCATTTACTGCCACCTGCTGGAGGTGGAATTAAATTTGGTTTCAGATTCCAAACACCATTACTGACTGAACATAGCGTGTTATTGTGGTTTTGAAGATGCATTTTACCAGTTAGGTTTCAGACGACTCAAATTAAGCAGTTTGATGATTCCGAATCCAGATTTAGATTTCATGCTCCTTTTCTCTCTAATCCCAATGATGGCCATTACAAGTTGAAAAATCGTTTATTTTCATACCCAAATGAATTCTATAATTGGAGATAATACATTGCCCCAGGGTGGAAACGTTAAACACGAGAGTGCTTTGGTTAAAGGTGAGAGAGGGCAAATTTAAAGGCAGATTTTGTGTTTAAACATAGAGTGGCAATTGCTCAGAATGTGCTGCCAGAGAAGGTGGTCGAAGCAGGTAAAATAGAAACATTTACAAAGCTTAGAAACAAATGAACAGGCAAGGAGTAGGTGAATATGGTCCAATTGTGCTTTTATTGAGTCTTTTGCTAGAATCATGTGTGGATGTGATTACTTTAGGTTGGCATTATGGTTGCAGCAAATATTGCATGCTGAAGAGGCATTCTAAAGTTGATACTGGCTTATTGGGACACATAACTACTAACACTCCATCAATCAGAAAAATAACCATTTAACCCTTCACCGTTTCCTAACAATCTTTCTACCCACATGATATCTGTATCCTTGAACATCCACATAACATACATTTTATAACATTCTTGCTGTGGTATTTTATCAAAAGCGTTTCTGGAAGATCATATGCATTTTATATCTTTTTTAAATGATTCAAATATGCTGTTATCCTACTTATCCAATCTTCCAACAGCTGAACTCATCCCATCATTGAAGTTTCCTCAGCCAACATACTCTTGACCTGACTAGAGAGAGGGCAGAGACCTGTTCTTGCCAAGTGACGTGATCTCACTGGCACTGTCAGGCAATAGGTACCGAACCTTTGAGTCCCACACCACCAGGCTACAACCATCAGGTTCTTGAATCGTGCTGGAGAATCCTAACCCTATCTTGGCAACAGAACACTATGGACCACCTCTTACACTACCATGGAGTTGTTTTTCCTCATTGCGTAGTTTAACTTACTGTCTTGTGTTTATTTGTAGACTTTTGACCACCTTGTAGAATAGGTGCAAGTTATGCATAATTTGTGATATTGCGTGTGGTCAGTGTCTATGTATCCATGATACTACTGTAAGCAAGATTTCCATAAGTACATCACTGTATTTATGCATATAATAAACTCAGAGATGGACACAAAAAGCTGCAGTAACTCAGCAGGACAGGCAGCATCTCTGGAGAGAAGTAGTGGGTGACGTTTCAGGTTGAGACCCTTCTTCTGAAACTCAACTAGGTTCTGTCCATCCTGCCTCCACTCCCGCAGCAACTTACTTGGTTTCTTGCACTCCTCGTTCTGATGAAGGATCCTCAACCTTGAATGTTAACTGTTTGCCCTTTCCATCTATCAGATGATGTGCTGCAAACTACATGGCTACACACCGAAAACCAGAAAGTGGAATTAATCCCAACAGCAATCGCTGCCATGCACATAATGCCCCTTCCATGTTGTACTTTTAAACCCTGCTCTCCCACACAATAAAAACATTTGTGAAATAATGAAATGGCCTCATATTCATATTATTCTATCTTGCAGGAGGAGAATATTTTCTAAAACTTTTGATGAGTTCATATTTATTTAGATGTAATGCTAGATTTGTCCATGACAAGACAGAATGTGAGATCCTCCTTAGAAATATTTGTTAATGGTTAAGTGTATACTTTCTATCCATACATTTTCTATTCAATCCCATTATCCACATTTATAATGAAGCTTCCTATATAAAACTGGTGGGACAGTAATTATGATGCTGCTTCTAATGGAGGCCACCATTTGGAGCAAGGTGTGCTGACGTACATGTCTTATAGAGGTCATTTTCATTTCTCAATTATGAGAACTTAAGAAATATAGAAGGATATTTTATTTTTCCACCTCATGACCTTCAGCCACATTTCAGCTTAAGATTACCTCTGGTCTCAACCTCCTTTGTGCCTTGCCACAAGAGACGAATTAGTAGGTTATTAAACTTGTTATAGTTCTCACATACCATAAAACCAATAATCTGCCACGTTTAGGGGCATCGGTGGTGCCCAATCCACAAATCTTTTGGATTATTGTCTGTTATTATTAATAGATTGATGCATTTTTTTTTAACATTTTCAGGTAATACTGTAAGTTTCCCAATGAAACAGGTACGTTTAAAGTGTGCAAGAAAACCTGGGCCTCGGCGAGTCAGGAGGAAACGTGCCATTATCTGGTCAGCCAGATGCCTAACCATTGGGATTTCCAAATGATTGTACAGCAGATTACCTGAGATTTACTGTATTCCTTCCGTGGCATCATGTTTAGTGACATTATGTCATAACTGTGAATCACATACATAAGTCTGCAGTGCTGTAAAGCTCCTACGGAAATTTGTTCTGCCCTTGCCTGCAAAGCTGTGGGGGGATTCTCCAGTTTTATGATTTATTTTAGATCAAAACAGTCACAGAGCGCAAAATAAAGTAAATCCACATTTATTTATTATAAAACAGATACTATTCCGTAACAAAATAGCCCAGACTGAAGAGAACAAGATCAGCTCTCGTTACTGTTTGAGTGCCGTTCCCCACGTGTCTGATGAAGGTGGACATGGAAAGATCCAACCTTGCGGAATACTACTCCCATCGGGATGGTCTCCCGGGACAAGGTATCGATCCCATTCTTGCCTTGTAGGGAAGAGAAAAACATTGCATTGTCACTGCGCACGTTAGAAATGCACTATTAGATAATTATTATTTTTAAAGCAGGAACTGCAGATGCTGGAGAATCGAGGGTACACAAAAAGCTGGAGAAACTCAGCGGGTGCAGCAGCATCTAAGGAGCGAAGGAGATAGGCGACGTTTCGGGTCGAGACCCTTCTTCAGAGGTCTGAAGAAGGGTCTCGACCCGAAACGTCGCCTATCTCCTTCGCTCCTTAGATGCTGCTGCACCCGCTGAGTTTCTCCAGCTTTTTGTGTACCCTAGGTAATTATTATGATTGCTTCATTCTGCCTGTTCCCATTAGTCTCTCCACAGGCTTCAAATAGCATCTGTATAAGTGTGTCAGAGGTCTGAGGGGACAATATTAAATACAAACATTTTAAAAAGTAAATTAAGGAAGATTGGATAGCTATAATAAAAAAAGCATTATAAGGTGATCATGAACACAGATACTCGCCCAACTCATGTGAAAGCAGGAAAACGGTTGTGTGATTCTCTAACTCTAAACTACAAGAATGATCCTTTGGACAATATTAAGGAAGCTGAAGAAGGGTCTCGACCCGAAACATTGCCAATTCCTTCTCTCCATAGATGCTGCCTCACCCGCTGAGTTACTCCAGCATTTTGTGTCTAAGCTGGTAAATTACCTTGTCTGGAAAACTAGTTTTCCTTGACAGCTATTAAATGAATTGGTGTGGGAAAACTATGCCAATAAGGTTATGAGGTGGATAAAAACATTTTAAATTGCTGATACGTAAAATTTGGAGTAAAAACAAAATGCTGGAAACATTCTGCAGGTTAGACGTCATCTGTTGAACGAGAAAGAGTGAATGTTCTAAGGTGAAGACCCTTCGTCAGTTCATTGGCTCCAGTGCTGCCTAACCAATTCAATTTTCGATGAATGGCTTGAATCCTTCCAAACATCTATTGGCTAACAATTTTCTTTTACAAACAACTTTAGTTGGATTTAGCTTATTGTCACGTGCATTGAGGTTCAGTGAAAAGCTTTTGAGCCGTGAAAAGCTCAAGTTTTCGTTGCGTGCTAACCAGTCAGCTTGAAGTATTGGCACTGTTTAATTAATTTTTGTAAAAATGCAATAGCTACAGCATTTTCTCATCACATAATTACAAACTACAGATACAGTCTTCACTCAAAGAATATTTCCTTCTCGAATACACTATGTCAGTGCTTTCTTTGTGACGGTAGCCGGTACAGCGTATAGGCACCCTAAAAAATTAAAAACTAGATTTATATAGAGCAGCGTTACCTGAACTGTACACATATCCAGTGTACAGTTTTGTTGGCAAAACAAGTACTGCGTAATATTGTGTTTATACATAAAGTATGATTTTGAAAGTAAGATATTTCAAATTGTGGAAATATTCTATAAGTTCGAATAATCACTTTTCCCTCACTCGTTAGAGGTATATACCAATATTTGGAACATGAATTAATGCTTACCTGATTTGTACAAGGACGTGGGAGGAATGTTCAGCTTGCAGATAATATTGGCAAAATGGCTGTAGAGGGTGGTCTGGAGGTAATTCTATTGCACAAAGTAAAACATAAAAATCACCTGGTGTTTCCTTGTAGCGAGGATAACATTACCTTCCAAGGTTAAGCAGAGACATTAATGTTTGGGTGGGAAAAATAACCAGGCTCAATAAAAGGCACTGCTCTCAAAGTAGATTTACAATAAGGAAATCTCCCTTTACTATATCCACTTAATGGAGCAACTCCAGTGAGCTAAAAAATAAATTATGATTCAAAGCCATCCACATAAAAGTACAATGCTGATGGTGTGAATCTAAACTAATGCAAAAAAAAGTTTAAGGTAGTCAGCAAGTCGACCAGCATCCACAAAGAGGGGAACTGGATTGGTGTTTCAGGCCAGCCACCTTTGATAGTTGTGGAGTAGCAGCCATTTTTGATCATGGGTGGATAATCTGAAACACCATGGGACATAGTTACACATACAACAATTGAATTTCTCCTTATTCTTCTTCCTTCCACAACATGTAAAATCCAGCTGTTACAGGTACCTGAATCTCCAAACAGCATGCATTCAACTTCGCGTTGCTGTTTTTCTAGTTTCTCTCTCTCTTTTTTCAACTTTTTCTCATTTTCTCTTTTCCTTTCTTCTTCCTGTTCTCCTTCCAACATAACTCTTAAGGCTCTTTCCTCTGCATCATACACATCACTGCGTATTTTAATTAATTTTCTAAGCCTTTCAACATGATGCTCGAATGTTTCATCAGCTGAGGAAGGAGGATGAACACCTGCGGAAACAACACTTTATGTGAATCATTGAACAGTATTAATTATATTCTTACATACTGAGTACTTAGAAATAAAATATCTGAAGGAAACTTAGAGTTTGTATCTATAATAATTTAAAAAAAAAACATTACATATGGAATCTGGTAGCATAAACATCTGACAGTCACTCAGAATATGCTGATGTTTATAAATTTATTCCGTAAAATTTGTGAACTAAACTGGGAGTATAAAACACTGCATCCACAAAGAACCACCGTGACAAAAACAGACCCTATTTGCGTTTTACAGCAAGTTGAAATCCATCAGAATTATTCTTAAAGGCATTTAGATTTTACTTGGATAAAGAAAGTGTGGAGGGTCAGAGGGCTAATGCAGGCGAATGGGGTTAATATAGACAGCTGCCAGTCATCATGCATGAGGAGGACACCAAAAGGGATCACCTCTATGTTGAACGTTTCTATGATTCACCTGCACCTCCTCCAACTTCCCCCAGTCCTCAACTTTCACACCGCCAGCTCCGCATCCAGCACATCATTCCTCATCAGTTCAGTCCGCTACAACGTGGTCTCACTGCTTCTCACACTTTCCCTCACCCCTTTCTACGCAACCAATCTCTCCATGACTGGTTCATTTATCCCTCCCCTTCCTCTAGTACTTTTAGCAGGTGCAATACTCGTCCCTATACATCCTCCCTCACAACCGTGCAGGGACCTAAACAGCCCTTTCAGGTGCAGCAGATTCACATGAACTCCTTTAACTTGTTTATTGTATGCGGTGCCTCCTGGACATTGATGACACCAAGCAGAGACTGAATGACTGCTTTGCTGAGCACATGTGCTTTGTCTGCAAGGCCATCTTGAGCTCCTAGATGCAAGTTATTTCAACCCTTCCTATTCCAATATTGACCCAGCTCGCCTCAACTTCCCCCTTTCCCTCCCTGCCCCCCCCCGCCAGGCAAGGACAAATGCAAACTTGAGGGACGGAATCTTATATTCCGCCTGGATAGTCTATGGCCCAATAGAACGAATTGTGAATTCTCCAATTAAGGTAACCCTCACCCCCTCTATTCCCTTCCCTCTCCCAATCCACCCAGATCCTCTCTCCTACACTGCCACATTGTATTCCACTGTATGACTCGATGACATCCATTTCTATATCACACCCAGCCCCAGTATCTGCACTCTCCCCCACCCATGCTCCATCCACCTATCACCCACACTCTACCCACTGGCACCCTTTATCTCCCCCCCCCCCCCCCTCCCCACTGTACCTACCATCCCTCCCTTATCTGGTTTCACTGTCCTTACTTATCAGATTCCATAATCTACACTCCCACTAATCATACCCCGGCCTCTGTCTCTATCGCCAGCCTTCACTGTCCAAACTGTCCATCAACCCCTGCTCACCTGGATCCACCTATCACCTGCCAGCTCCTTTCTCATCCCTCCTCTTTCAGTTCAGTTCACTCCTTACTCCATTTCAGTTCACCCCTCTTTCTATGGTCAGTCCCGATAAGAGGGTCTCGACTCTAACGATCAACTATCCCACTGCCTTCACAGATGCTGCCTGACCCCGAGTTCCACTGGCAGCTTATCTTTTGCTCCAGATCTCATCTGCAGTCTCTTGTGCTTCTATGGTTATAATTGTCACATAACTAGGCCAAATGCTACAATAATAAAATTCAGACTATTGTATTGCCGCAGTGTGCAAAACAGAATACATCTTTCCTATTCTTGATCTCTTTGTAGAGTTGGACTTTCCTATTGGTAGCAAGTCAAGTGAAATTGCTGGAACTAACTATTTCCTCATACCCAAAAGATGTTTTTAAAGAAGTGATGGTTCTTAAGGCCAAGCATCAAACGTCGGTAAATATTAATGGAACAGCAAATAATTTAGTTCCGTGGGAAAAATATTCTGGTCTATTTGAAATTGCATTTCACCCTGTAAACATTATACATTTATCATTATACTTGACGGACTCCAACAGTGCGAGAAAGAGCAACAGAAAAGGGAACGCGTGTTGTGTAGTTTAGGCAATGACCACTGCACCAAAGAATTCATCAGCTTGCACTAGTTTGACCGTTAGAAAAGCCGACACAAAGGACCTTACATGCTGCAAATGGGAAATGTTCTGCAAGCAGTATTAATAAGTCTGTCCATCCTTGTCAGTCAACCTCACGTGTAATTGACTATCAGTGTAACGCAGTGCTCACCTTTTCTAGCTGCAGCTTCCTTCCTTAATTTCCGTAACTTCTCCAGTGCTCGGAGGATATCCACTGATCTTTTTGCATCTGCCTGTTTTTTCCGCACTTCTGACAAGACGCTGTCGGCTGCAGCTTTTAGCTCACGTTCCTACAAAACAAACATACCATGAAATCTGGTTGCTTTGAATGTTTAAAGAACTGCAGAGCAAACTTGAAAGCTAAATGACTTGAAAGAGTCAGCACTATTGTTGTCAATTGCTGTTCACATCCGCAGGTACACCCACGCTCACAGACCCGCACTCATCAAACAGTACCCCATCCATCAATTAAAGATGCCCAGGTACACTGAGTGCACTGATCCATATGAAACAATTGGCATTAAATTATTGTGGCTCAAAAGTCTTGATAACCATTTCTAATTACGGCCCATTGCCTTCGCTGCAAACACTGTGCGTTGCCACCTTCTGAAATTGGGCATTACTGTGACACCCAATGTAGCCAAAGATCTGACTGGTGTTTAGTTTCACTCACCTGTGAGGAAAAAGTACCATCGCAACACAATAATACCAGGGGCATTAGGGCAGTGCAGATGCGAGGCTTAGAGCGGCTGCCTCACAGCGCCAGAGACCCAGCTTTGATCCTGACTACAGGTGCTGTCTGTGCACAGTTTGTACGTTCTCACTGTGACCCTGTGGGTTTTCTCTGGGTGCTCCGGTTTCCTCCCACATCCCAAAGACATGCACAATGTAGTTTAATTGGCTTCTGTAAATTACTGCTAGTGTGTAGAAAGCAAAAGTGGGATAACATAGAACGATCGAATGGTTGTAGGTGGGCTGATGGGCCTGTTTCCACGCAGTATCTCAAAATATTAACAAATTCTTGCATATGCCAACAGTCTTCCATCAAACTATTTACAAACCCAAGTAATCTATGTACATAGTCTACCATAAATGTATATGTTTTGCTTCCCTAGTTAACAATGTATTGCAGCAAATATCTGGATAATATATTTACTAAGAAAATATCAAACTACAGTCACACATGAAATATAATCAAGATTTGATATAATACCCTCTTCTTCTCTTCAACTTCTCGGACACGCTTCATTCTCCACGTATCAATCTTCGCTTCCTTTTCCGCCATCCTCGCTTTGTGCTCCTGATTTTCTATGCAGCACTCCTGCTTTTTCCTACGAATATTTATTCTTTTCTTTTTAATTGCCCCCAGTTTCTTTTTCACTCTACTGATGTACTCACTATCTGTCAGTGCCTTTAATTTTTCCTGTAAAACAGTTTTCACCTCAATTGCATTCTGGTAAGATTTTGTCCAAGTATTTTCATTTTCCACATTTTGTCTCAGATGCTGGCATAGAACAGTCAGCTCAGCCACAAGTTTACAAACACTCAACACTGATTCTTTCACTTCACTAACTAATGGCAGAGTTTTGGATTTTTTAGTCTCTGAAGGCTGCAATCTACGTTTTGACACAAACCTCATCAGCCAAAATTCATCTTGCTCCTTGGTTAATTCGCTATTTTTGAAGTCATGCGAGAATTGTTCTGGTGGCAAGAAATTGGCCATCGATTCGTTTCTATGTGGTTGCTCCATACTGCTGTCTTTCGAACCTTGCGGGAAATTACTAACGTTGGACCAAGGCTTTGCCATCTCCTCATTTTTGTACTGCATGCCATGTTCATTTTTCCACGATGGTCCATCCACTGGTAGATGTGAAAAGTTATGCTGATTATTGTGGCTCTGGTTTAGTAACTGATTGTTTTGGGGTCCATATCCAGCAGGTAAGTTGAGACCTCCAGCCTGAGGCAGGGGTTGGTTCTGGCAAGAAGTGTTTTCGGATTGAGAAGCCAGATTGTGAATGCTAGGCGGTGGTCCAGCTCTCTCCGGGTAGGGATGGGAATGCCCTCGGTAGGGATACTGCTGCTGTGGAGAGTCCAGGGGTTTCTGCTGGTAGGGGTGGGGAGGAGGGAGCCGCTGCCCCTGCCCCTGCTGGGGGTAGTGGTCTTGGTAGGGGTGGGCCGGCTGGTCCTGGCGAGGGAAGCCTCCAGGGGGACCGGGCGGCTGGACCCGGAGCTCCTTCTGCTCCGGGGGCTGCAGGCTGGGGTAGTCGTGCGGCCGATCCCACGGCTTGGGGGGGCGGTCGAGGCCGGGCGGCGGTCCGTAGCCCCACGGGCGGGGAGCGCCGTCCGGCGGCTGCGGCTGCGGCCGCCGCTGCTCCTCAGGCCCCGGGTACTGGCCGCGCCCCGGGCCCCAGGGACCCGGCCTCCAGTCACCCCCAGCCCGGCCGTGCTGCCCGCGGGTGGCAGGCTGGTCCTGGCCCTGGTCCTGGCCCTGGCGGCCGTGGCAGCGCGGCGGGGCGAAGGCGCCGGGCGCCGGGGGCCCGCGGTAAGATGGCGGCGCCCACTCCATGGCCGCCGCTTCCCGCCCAGTGCCGGCTGACAGCGCCACCAGGCGGCGGCCGGGGGGAGGGGCACCGCAGCCTGCCCTTCAGCGGCGGTACACAGGCGGCTAGAGACTCAGCGGCGGTACACAGGCGGCTGGAGACTCAGCGGCGGTACACAGGCGGCTAGAGACTCAGCGGCGGTACACAAGCGGCTGGAGACTCAGCGGCGGTACACAGGCGGCTGGAGACTCAGCGGCGGTACACAGGCGGCTAGAGACTCAGCGGCGGTACACAGGCGGCTGGAGACTCAGCGGCGGTACACAGGCGGCTGGAGACTCAGCGGCGGTACACAAGGCGGCTGGAGACTCAGCGGCGGTACACAGGCGGCCGGAGACTCAGCGGCGGTACACAGGCGGCTGGAGACTCAGCGGCGGTACACAGGCGGCTGGGGACTCAGCGGCGGTACACAAGCGGCTGGGGACTCAGCGGCGGTACACAAGCGGCTGGAGACTCAGCGGCGGTACACAGGCGGCTAGAGACTCAGCGGCGGTACACAGGCGGCTGGAGACTCAGCGGCGGTACACAAGCGGCTGGAGACTCAGCGGCGGTACACAAGCGGCTGGGGACTCAGCGGCGGTACACAAGGCGGCTGGAGACTCAGCGGCGGTACACAGGCGGCTGGGGACTCAGCGGCGGTACACAAGCGGCTGGGGACTCAGCGGCGGTACACATGCGGCTGGAGACTCAGCGGCGGTACACAGGCGGCTAGAGACTCAGCGGCGGTACACAAGCGGCTGGAGACTCAGCGGCGGTACACAGGCGGCTGGAGACTCAGCGGCGGTACACAGGCGGCTGGGGACTCAGCGGCGGTACACAAGCGGTGGGGACTCAGCGGCGGTACACAAGGCGGCTGGGGACTCAGCGGCGGTACACAGGCGGCTGGAGACTCAGCGGCGGTACACAGGCGGCTGGGGACTCAGCGGCGGTACACAAGCGGCCGGAGACTCAGCGGCGGCGGCGGCAGCAGCAGCATCTGAGGGCCTGTCCCACCATCATGCGACTCCATGCGATGAGCGCGACCTAACGTGGTCGCTTGAGCCATCCGGCGTCGCGGGGCCGGTCCCACTTTGATCGCCGGAGCCGTGCGGAGTTCGTCCCGACATCGCGCGGGGCTCCGGAAAACTGACCATGTTCAAAAATTCCGCACGGCAACGGCTTGTCAGCCCGCAGTCGCCTGGACGCATTACACACCGCCTCGACGTCGTGCCTCCGTGACCCTTTCTGTGTGTGGCTCCATGGCCCTCTCTGTGTGTGCCTCTGTGCCCCTCTCTGTAGGTGCCTCCATGACCCCCTCTGTAGGTGCCCCCGTGACCCCCTCTGTAGGTGCCCCCGTGACCCCCTCTGTGTGTGCCTCTGTGCCCCTCTCTGTAGGTGCCTCCATGACCCCCTCTGTAGGTGCCCCCGTGACCCCCTCTGTGTGTGCCTCTGTGCCCCTCTCTGTGTGTGGCTCCATGGCCCTCTGTGTGTGCCTCTGTGCCCCTCTCTGTAGGTGCCTCCATGACCCTCTCTGTGCGTCGCTCTCTGTCCTGGCAAACTTACCTTTCAAACTTCGCTCCAAGTTCGCCTCACTTCCCGCCGCGTCGCACCACTCACCCGACCTCCGCGCGGCCCCAGCTGCCAGTTTGGACGCGCTCACCGCATGGAGTCGGATGCTAGTAGGACAGGCCCTTAAGGAGCGAAGGAGATAGGCAACGTTTCGTGCCGAAACCCTCCTTCAGACAGCATGGGAGGTGAGAAGAAAGGAAAAAGGAGGAGCCCGAGGGCTGAGGGAGTGGTGGAAAGGGGAGGAGACAGCAAGGGTTAACAGAATTGTGAAAATTCAATGGTCAAGCCCAGAGGATGCAGACTTCCCAAACGGAATATGAGGTGCTGTTCCTGCAACTTGCGGTGTTGCTCACTCTGGCCGTGGAGGAGGCCCAGGACCGAGAGGTCGGATACAGAATGGGAGGGGGAGTTGAAGTGCTGAGCCACCGGGAGGTCGGGTTGGTTATTGCGGACCGAGCGAAGGTGTTCGGCGAAACGATCGCCAAGCCTTCGCTTGGTCTCACCGATATAGATCAGCTGGCATCTAGAGCAGCGGATGCAGTAGATGAGGTTGGAGGAGATGCAGGTGAACCTCTGTCAGACCTGGAAGGACTGCTTGGGTCCCTGAAAGGAGTGGAGGGGGGAGGTGAAGGGACAAGTGTAGCGTCTCTTGCGGTTGCAAGGGAAAGTGCCCGGGGAAGGGGTGGAGCGGGAGGGAAGGGAAGGTCTGTCCTTCGGCGCAGCCTGCAATCTCCCAGATCAACTACAGCAGCACAGCATCAGGCACTTTAGAAGAAGGGTTTCGGCCCGAAACGTTACCTCTCTCCTTCGCTCCATAGATGCTGCTGCACCCGCTGAGTTTCTCCAGCATTTTGTGTACCTTAGATAAGACACTAATGCCCCTGTCCCACTCAGGAAACCTTTAGACTTTGCACCCCACCAAAGTCTAAAGGTTTCCGTGCAGTTACCGGAGGTTTTGTCCTCCGGCAACCACCTTCCACTAGCATCGCAACCGGCTTCGACTAAAACATTACCGATTTTTAAAACGGAAACCACTTTCGACCCCATTAGGGAGACTGACAAAAATCTCCGGGAACCGCACGGAAATCTTGGGTGGGGCGCAGTCTCCAAGTTTCCGTTCAGGTTTCCTAAGTGGGCATTCTTCTTTCGTGTTATACTTCTTCTTTCGTGTGGCATGCACAGCCTAAAGTCGTTGGACAACTTGTTCTATTTCATCTTCCGTTTGTGCACGTCGAGTTGATTGCATTAGTCAAAACAGGGCGGACCACGTGAAGGTTGTAATCTTCCACCCTATAAGACACAAAATGCTGTAGTAACTCAGCGGGTCAGGCAGCATCTGTGGAGGAAAAGGAATAGGTGACGTTTCGGGTCGGGACCATTCGGCCCATGTTTGTGCTGAACATCATTTATAAGATTCATTCATGGAAAAATGACTGTGGGTCTCCAATGTAACTTACCGAGGTGGAAGATTGCAACGTTCACGTGTTTCGACTGATGCAATGAACTTGACGTGCACAAACGGAAGATCAAATAGAACGAGTTGTCATACAACTTTAGGCTTTGCACGCCACACGAAAGAAGATTGTAACTTACCGAACAGCGAAAGGCTTGGCTAGAGGGGATGTGGAGTGGATGTTTACACCAGTGGCAGACTCTAGGACCACAGGTCATAGCCTCAGAATTAAAAGATGTTCCTTAGGAAGGAGAGGAGGAGGAATTTATTTTGTCCGAGGGTGGTGAATCTGTGAAATTCTTTGCCACAGAAGGCCAAGTCAATGGATATTTTTAAGACAGGGGTAGATTCTTCATTAGTACGGGTGTTGGAGTTAATGGAGAGAAGGCAGGAGAATGGGGTTAGGAGGGAGAGATAGATCAGGCATGATTGAATGGCAGAGTAGACTTGATGGGCCAAATGGCCTAATTCTGCTCCTGTCACGTGACCTATGATTCCACAGTGTCAGTTGGATATATTATCCCAGTGAGAAAGTTCCATCTACAGTTTTTGGTAAGAGCCTGTTTGTATCCCACTCCTTTGTATCTGTGTCTCCAACCATCAAAGAAAAGCACACCAAATGGAAGCACTCTTCCGCAGGACCATGGCTTTTAAATGCACACTCATTTTAGCTCCTGGCTCACTCATTGGACTGGACGATACGGCAGAGTGCTCTGGATCCGGCCACAATAGAGGTTGGAACCTGGATACAAAGGGTAGGTGTATATCCAGAGCTGGGTTCTGGTGTGTTTGTGCATTTCACATTCCCTGTAAACTCACTGGGTTCACAGTAAAATATGTTAGATCAGTGTGCAATATGTAAAATGAGAACTAAAAACATATCTGGGCATCAATAGCAGTGACATTCAGTAATCTGGAACATCTACTAATCTAGCATTACCAAACTCCTGAGGTTTAGTCACATGTAATGAGGTGCAGTGAAAAGCTTTGTTTTGCATGCTATCAGACATTACTCTACATAAATACAATCAAGCCAAACACAAGGACAATAGGTGGAGCAAAGGGATTGATTCAGAGGTGCCAAATAATTGAATGTTATTGTATCTATGTTGAAAAGAATGAGAATCTCTTTTTCAAGTTACAGGTTTTCATTAAACACAATGTTTTCCTGGTGTGTAACCCTAAGATTTCTCAGCGAAATAGGTAGTAGGTAGGAGACAGTCCATTTGCGAAGTAAGTTCTTTCCTCCTATGCTTATTAAATCCAAGACAGCTTTTTACCTTTTTTTCCCGTCAGTGTCCAAAGTAACTTTGAAGTGGTTCCGATCAAAATCATATTCTAACCAACTGTGTAATGTAAATAGTGTTCCCCACTTCAGCATCCACATTATAATCAATTTGTGTTATGGAGACACGCGTTATAATAGAACAACCTATACTCTAAACAGTATTATCAACCAGGAAATTCTGGCTCATAGAGCGAGTTGGGCAATTGATGATTAGCAGAATGGATTGGACTCTCACCAGTTCAGATATACTTCGTACGTGAGTTGCGCAAAGGTTTTCAGATCTTTGCAATTGGCAAATAATGGCTAGGCTGGTGGACTAAATTGTTCAGAGTGACTAACATGGCTGGTTCCATTGCTTCCCATGTCATTCAATGTTTCTCAATGACAATGTAACAGAAGGGTCTCGACCAGAAACGTCACCCATTCCTTCTCTCCAGAGATGCTGCCTGTCACGCTGAGTTACTCCAGCATTTTGAGTCTACCTTCGATTTAAACCAGCATCTGCAGTTCTTTCCTACAAATAGAGCACCACCCCAGGAGTCCCCTGAGATTAATCACTTTCCATGGGCGATGAGGAATTATGTCATCTCAAGCAACCTCTGTAAAAGCCCCTCCACCCCAATGAAGGTGAATGTTATGCTGTCCCAATTAGGAGTTAATTGCCTTAGGATCTTTTCCTTTAATTTTAGTTGCTTTGTTATCTTTTTCCAATAATTATTGCCAAAGGGTATTAAGGGGCTCATGCTTAATAAAGGAGGGACGACCTCCTCTTACAGCTCGTTGCATATACTTATCACCATCTGAGCGAGAAAGTTGCCCCTCAGGTTACCGTTAAATCTTTTTGTTCTCATCTTTAACCTATTTCCACTGGTTCTTGATTCCCCTACTCTGGATAAAATAGACAGTGCATCTACCCTATCTATTCCCCTTATGATCTTATACACCTCTATAAGATCACCCCCCATCCTCCTGTGCTCCAAAGAATAAAGTCCTAGTCTGACCAACCTCTCCTTATAGCTCAGGCCGTCAAATCCTAGCAACATTCTCGTAAATCTTCCCGGCACTCTTGCCAGTTAAGCAATAGCTTTCCTATTGCAGGGTGGCCAAAACTTGCCACAATTTTCCAAATGTGGCCTCACCAAAGTCTTGTACAACTGTAACATGACATCGCAACTTATATACTCAATATCCTGACTGATGAAGGCCAATGTACCAAAACCCTTCAAGATCACCCTATTTATTGGTGATGAGACATTCAATTAACCACATACCTGCACTCTTACATCCCTCAGCTCGACAACACTCCCCAGAGCCCTGTCTTCCACTGTGAATGTTCTTACCCTGGCAACACCTCATACTTGGAACATTTTACAATCTAACACTCATTTGATGTCGTAGATCATTGCGTTTAAAGTTTGCAGTAATTGTGAACCTGATATGCGGATCATAAACAGCAGGACCAAGTTCACACTGGAGGGCATTAGCACAAGGACAGAAAAGGCAGGTTTGAAAAGCTAATGATAATGAAGCAGTTTCAACAAGCTTGTGCTGTGTTCTAGATGGAAAAAAATGGAAGCAATCACAAAACATTGAAACCCTAGGAAGAAAGACAACTGCAGTGACTCAAATGAATGAAGAGCCTTTAGGATATTAAGAGAGGATGGGAAAAAGATGTAGTTACTGATAATGGCATCAATGAAAGAGAAATATAGCTGAAGAAAGAATTAAAAAAACAAGAAAGGAATCGCTCGTAGCTCATGCATATCCATCTTTATATCAAGCGAAAAATGTGTTAGATGTTATATCAAACACAAGATGTTTGCATCCCTTTCAAGTGTTTGGATCTTGTGATTAAGGATTTACATGAAACAGGAAGGCTGAAAATTAACTATGAAAATAAAATTATTAATTTTAAATAAGTTTGAAAATCCCTTTAAACAATTCTGATTGTAAAGTTATTATATGTCACCTTGCAGATAGTGACCAAGGTTGCAATTTTAAGGATTCTTGTTATTTTTTAATGACGCAATGGGATGAACAGATTAAACAACAAAGTAAAGTACATAATGTTGTTACAGAACAAAACAAATCCTTGTCCAATAAGTGGACAAACACGCTGCCAAATAGCTCACTAAAGCACATGAGACACAAAAGTAATCGAATGAAAGCAAAAGCTGACTAACCTCAATTTGTTTGTTTTTATTTAAGAAAGTCACATACTTGACTTCTGCAGTTCACTAATCTTAGCCAGTATAAAACAAAGCGGTTCAACTTGTTTGAGAGCCCGACATTAACTACTGGCAATAATCATTGCTACATCAAGAGGCAGACCGAATCAACTGTGATGTGCTCCATCATCCAACAACTTTGAGTCTGTAAAAACAGACATAAAGAGTTATTACCAAGGTATCTGGCGGACAGCTGAAAATATTTCTTGTAGATCAGGTAATGAATGCAAGAAGATTCCTTTCATCATCCTTGTTAACATTTGGTGATCCAAAGCCCAATTTGCATCAGCCAGTTACAAATTAGAATATTTTGCACCAAAATTCTCAGTATTTAAAAAATGAGTGTTATCTAGGATTTTCTGCGATGCAAATGCTTACAGTTCTGAATGAACAAGCATCTATGAAATTAGTTAATATTAGATTGCCTGCTTTTTCCTCCGTCTCTTTATTTAAATAGCTCTGTTTGCCTGCTTATTAACAGCTCAAACAAGTGACAAGGCTGCAAACTGTTAAGTGCTTAATTTGTACACTTTATTTATACAACCAGAGAATTACAGTAATTCATCTTCATATCCTTTAGTGTTGCAATAAATTGAATGTCTAAAGGATTAAAATCAATCCCACTGCTGGTCACTAGTAGCACAGAAGGAAGTGCAGAAAAATATTGTACAGTTGTACTGTGCTTAATATCAAAGATATCCAAAACAACGTTGTGTATAACCACCACAAGCAGATTTGAACCAAAATCATGGCCAAAGCACTATAGATCAAGAATTGAAACTGAAATCCTCACAATAGCTGTTAGTAAAACCTGTTTATTTTTCACTTCATTGATCTTTGCTATAGTCCCTCATGTCTCAATATGATCCCTACACTTTGAATGCAAATACGAATCTCTAATTTTTTTAAATTAAAGTAAATCTTTGTAATATGACTATCACACCTCTAGCACAGAGAAACAGTGAAATGTTCAGATGCATTTGGGAAAGAAAAGTGATGTTCAGAGTTCTTGCTAATTGTACAAGTGTCACAGTTTGTTCCTGAACATTTTTTTTCTGAACTATAGGGAAGCAGCCGCTAAAATTGTAACATATAATAAACACATTTAGAAATGTGCTTACAGTAAAATTCAAAGATGGCATAATGTTCACTGTACAAAGTTTTGCTATTTTACAATCACATGATCAGTTTCCAGGTCTGTTGAGATCATGCCGAGGGGATAGAAACCTTTAACCCCTTCCAAACCACCATTCTCTTCAAATAGTAACTCTCTGGTGAGAGCAACAGGTTAATAACACCTTAAAATTAATGAAAATAAAATTAGTTTCAATGTTGTACGAGGCTCATCTTTGTGCACTTTGCTCCACATTATGTTTAGCTGTTGGCTGCATCTACTTGACGATGCCATCGGTCATCTTCCACTCCAGAATCATCCTCTTCTTCAACAGGCTCCTTCGATACCGCTCTAAAAAGAGGAAACATTAATTTAATTGAAAGAAGTTTATTTGGGGAATTTGTAGCTCTAAAATACCCGTCACATTTTTCTATACAGATAACCCTCAGTATAATGGAATATAGGGGGTGAATGGTGTCCGTTATTGCTGATTGTCCACTATAACAGAATAAGGGATTTGCTCCAAACATCTAACGGTCACTCTGTGCAACAACGAGTTGTTTTCAAATACAAAGTTATTTTTACCAGCTAAAATGTATTTTGGTTACTGCAGGCTAAAAATACTAAAGGCTGTTTGTTACATTGTTTAATAATTGCATAAATGTCGATCAAAGCAATTGCTTAACAATTACAATGACCTCCCGCAGAGTAACAAGCTGTCTGTGTTCTTGGAGAGACAATAGTGTCTGATTACTGAGAATGCTTTGTCTGCTATAACCAAAATCTGTTATTAAGAGGTCTGTTATAATGAGGATAGACTGTACAGTATTTTAAGGAGAGTTGAAACTGTAAAAGAACTGTTTCTCAAGACCCACAGAGCTGCTAAACGTTTCCTTATATCACTTTTCAAATTCAGGCAATGTTTGACAGAGTGCTACACCTACCCGTTAAGCATGAAGCTAATGTGAGTCTGCAATGAAAATAATTGGTCCAGTGAAAGTGACTTTCTTTTGCTGTGCTTGCCTTTAATGTTTAATAATACTAAACTAATACTACAGAGCAAGGAGACAAAGAGCAAACAAAGAGTAAAAAGACGCAAAGTGCTGGAGTAACTTAACGGGTCAGGCAGCATAGGTGACGTTTCAGGTCGGGACCCTTCTTTAGACCCTTACCTGAAATGTCTCCAATTGGTATTCTCCAAGGATGCTGCTTGGCCTACTGAGTTACCCCACCATTTTTTCAATCTTTTTACTCTAAACCAGCATCTGCAGTTCCTTGTCTCAGCAAATAATGATGCACGCTTTCAGAACAGAACTTTTTTTGATACATTATCAGTTAATAGGAAAGTAAAGTAGCATCATGTAACAGCTTTATCTTTACTAAGAATCAAGTCATCAGCAAAAAGTTTTAGATGGAGATTTGTCACCACAATAATACATCTAAGATAACACATGGGATATTTCAGCCTGCAGTTATACTGTAACTATTGCTCCTTCAGCCTACTCCTTCTGCAGATCGTTGGAAACATTCCATTCTCTGACTCCTAAAGAAAAAAATAGTTGCAAGTCCTACATAATATTTTACAGCCTTCTGTTCTAAAATGTGGCCATTATATTAGCCTGACACGAATTCCCCATGGAGTTTAAGTTTAGGTTTATTATTAACACAGAGTGAAAAGCTTTGTTTTGCATGCTGTGCAAAAAGATCAGATATACAATCAGTTCAAACTCAAGTACAATAGATAGACCAAAGGGGAAGGAAGATAGAGTGCAGCACATAGTTCTCAACATTGTAGCGCATCAGTTCTTTAGACAGGGTTATATGTCTTGAATGGGGTAGAGTGGAATTGATCAGTACCCTAGCTTACGGAAGAAAATGTGGTGCCATATTTCCTCAGGAATTGTATTTCAGCTACTTCAGGAATAGAAAAATCATAACAGAAAAGTTAGTGGTTTAAGATTGGAATTGGAAAGTGTAGCCTTTATGCTTTAGGGGAAACAAAATGAAATACATTTTCACATTGTGTAAATATATTGAGTTAATTTGAGGAATATTTTGACCAGCAAGGCAGAAGCTACTCAGAGGAAGTATATGGGTGTGCCAAGGCTTGAATGGGATTTCATTGGCTTCTCTCACCAGATGGGAATAACCTGGTAATTATTAAAATACAAAATGGTTAAAAATATATTACCCCAGTTTTTTTCTCAGAACTGATATGCAGGTGAGCAAAGATTAAATAGGCAATAACAACCTACTTTTGAGAATCTTGAGTTATTATCACTGATAATCAACATTGTCTCCATGGTCAATTCTAGTTCTCTGGATAACAGATGAAGGCCCACAATGTAAGCAGATGTTCCTACTAACTTACAACTTGTATACTCTTACCTCAAGGGTACACAAGTACAGAACAAAGTCCACGTAGGAGATTCTGGTATTTGTTTCTGTCACTTTCCCCAGATATAAATGACTGGTGAAAATTTACCGTATATATCCAGGTGGTTTCTTTCCATCAACTATGTCTTTGTCCACTTCTACAGCCACAATGTCAGAATTTGGCACTTCAAACATTGGCTCCAGCAGCAACTTCTCCTGAAAATGCAGCTTTATTTTAGGAGTTGCAGTTTTATCTCAGCCACAAAAACAAACTACATTTCCAGCACTTAGAAATACTTGGTAATTAACGATATTTAACTCTAAACGGTATGGGACCTTATTTGCAAATAACTAAAATCTCTCTTATTGGGCTGCAGATCCTGCACTGTAACCACTTCTGCTGGCAGTTTTGTGGGGAACGTCCGTGTGGACAATTCAGTCCTGCTTCCACGCCTGTGCATTTAATTGCAGAACACTAGATGAGCTGGCGGTCAGACATCAGTGCATTTTACCTCTTGACCTGTCTGATTGTCAATGACATTTAATGCTAATCACCAGCAATATTAACAATGTAAGATAGACAATGGAAAGTATTTAAAAACTGTGTTTAAATAAATGCAGGAAAACTAAAGAAAGAAACTACATTTGAAAAACTCCAGATGAATAAAAATAAGGAAATAATTCAGGGCAAAGAAACAGGCCAATGTACAAGGACAGCAGGCTAAGAGAAGATCTGCAGGGAATAGGAATGCAGCCAAGAAAACAATTAGTAAAGTAATCAGGGAACATAAAACAAAATATTTGTAAATAAAAGGATGAGATGGGATTCGGGTCATTAAGGGAGAAAGCACAGCAAGATGAAGAACTATTAAATCATTGTTCTGCAGTGATAATTATCAAAGAGATAGAAAAGGAGAATGAAGCACATGTGATGTGATGATCGATGAAATATGGCAAATTAAACATTGACAAAGGGGATAAACAACTTATCAAGCTCAATGATGATAAAGCACTCGGTCCGAATGAAGGGCAGCCACACATTTTAAAATCTGTGGAAGAGAAAGCCGAGGCATTATGGCTCATGTTTGATCATTCTGTGGGAAAGAGCGCTAGACGACTGATGAATAGCTTAATCAATGCTTACTATTCTCAAGTGATATAAAACCTGAGGAATTTATAAACTGATGATGGGAAATGTAATGGTGTTCCCACTCTAGATGATAAAATAACACACTGAAACAAAGTCTAATAATGAATTATTGGCAAGGATTTCAAAAGATTTGATCTAGATTGTCCTAATTGTTTTGAAGAAGTAACACAGAGAGTAGACAATGCTAATGCAATAGGCTTAATTTATCTAAAAGGGCCCGTTTCTGTGCTGTACTTTCGAAATGCCTTAGATGAAGTACGCCCACATGGACGAACGAACAATGTCAGAGAATACAACATCAGTGGCCAAGTAGCAGAATAGACATCTGGGTGACCAAGACAAAATGACTGATCTAACAGAGGTTTTTGAAATATTGGAAGAATTGGATGGGGTGAATCTGGAGAACAATTTTGGGGAAGGAGCATAGAGATAGAATATGGAAGAGTACCGCATAGGAACAGGCACCGTACTGAATACAACAAGGTAAACATTAATGTAGTCACCTAGATCAATAGGAAATTCAAAAGAAACACCTTCATCTAAAGACGCCCAACACCTCCGCTCGGTTCGCAATAACCAACCTGATCCCCCGGTGGCTTAGCACTTCAACTCCCCCTCCATTCCAAATCTGACCTTTCTGTCCCGGGTCTCCTCCATGGCCAAAATGAGGCCCACCGAAAATTGGAGGAGCAGCACCTCATATTTCGCTTGGGCAGTTTACACCCCAGCGGTATGAACATTGCTAATTTCAGATAGACCCTGCTTTCTCCTCCCCTTCCCAGCCCTCCCTCAGCCCACTGTCTCCGCCTCTCCCTTTCTTCTTCCCACCCCCCCAACCCTTACATCAGTCTGAAGAAGGGTCTCGACCAGAAACATTGCCTATTTCCTTCGCTCCATAGATGCTGCCTCATCCACTGAGTTTGTTCAGCATTTTTGTCTACCTTCGATTGTCCAGTATCTGCAGTTCCTTCTTAAACAAAACTCTTCAAATAAAGAATGATGTGACCATAGATATGACCACCACACAAAGTGGTTGAAGTGAAAAACTTATACATTAAAGGAAAGCTAGACAGGTGCAAAGATTAGAGATTTAAGGGCCTGTCCCACTTGGCCTCATTTGCGAGTAATTTACGCAACATCATTTACGCGTCAAGCAAATGGGACAGGCCCTTTGGAATCAACAGATTTAGATGATAAAGTATGTGTAGAGTCTAAACACCATCATGGACAGATTGAATCAATGACTGGTTTCTGTGGCATGTAGGTAGCAGTGAGTCCTCCAACAACCATCACGTGTTCCAGCAAAGAGCCTCAGTAAATCACCAGAGACCACGTCATCATTAGTAACCTACCCTCCTTTTCAGGGTGACTTTTGGGGCACATAGGGTCAGCTCAGTCGGCTCTCAGTAAATTACAGTGTGCCGACAGGAGCCAAGGGATGCAGTACGATCCAGCCCAGTGAGAGCTCATAAAACTGTCTGTAATAGACAGTAATTAAAACATATTGATCGTCACAAACTATCAACAAAATTTGTGTTTGGCCTATATTTGGCATGATAAAAAATGTATTATTATTCAAACTTAAGTAAATATTCTCGTTCAGTGGTTTTTTAAATTTTATTTTGACGACCTATGTTAACCAGTGGTTCACCCACAACCCAGTTCTCTGGTGTGCAGCCACTGTTTAATAGTGGTGAGAGCAGCCCACTTTAACAAGATATCCCATGACCCACCAGAGGCTCCTGCTCTAATCTAAGATACCCATTTAGAAGATAGACAAAATATGCTGGAGCAACTCAGCAGGACAGGCAGCATCTATGGAGAAAAGGGATAGGTGAGGTTTCAGGTCAAGACTGAAGAAGGGTCTCCACCCGAAACGTCATTTATTTCTTCTCTCCAGAGATGCTCCCAGTCCCGCTGCGTAACTCCAGCATTTTGTGTCTATCATCGGTGTTAACTAGCATCTGCAGTTCATTCCGACCCATTTAGAAGTTTACAATTTCTTACTCCTTCCTCCACACTGCTATTAAACTAAGCCATTAACACAATAGTAACCACACACAAACATCAAGACCCGACACTCGGGCATTGAAAGAAATACTTCAGAAACCCACCATGATTGACCTCAGGCCTCGAGCACCAGTCTTCCTCTCCAGGGCAAGGCGGGCGATAGCTCTCAAAGCATCCTCAGACACATTAAGATCACACTAAAAAGATTGTTAAAAGTTGACCGATCATTAACATTGACAATATTCACTTTATAAATTATTGCCTCCACATACGATTTCTAAGAAAAATGGTTCGATTCAAATTGTACACACAGGGCTCTAAATGAAAGCCTCAAAAAAACGTTTAAGTTTGTTTCAAGTCTTTCATTTATTTTACAGTATTTTCTGACAATGCAGTGGCCTTTTGGGTACCACTCCATAATAATTAACTTTCTGCTGATTGAGGAATTCCATTTCTCCAGTTATACCATGGCTTACAAAACAATGCAATTGTTAACCAGCGTAGATGGACTGCTCTTCACTCTGCAGCTATCACCCAAGGTCCAAAGCTTAAACAGAATGGGATAAAGCAGTAGCTAAAATTCAAATATCAATTGTGTGCAACTTTATTGAGTGGTTTTGGAAATAGATTCCACACTTGCTTTCCCAACAAAGAGAACTTTGAGTGAAGTAGTTTGGATTTGAAGGACAATCCTTCAGAAATATAGCTATGCAAAAATTAAAGTTACGTAAATGGACTAAACAAAAAGATATTTTGATGGGACAAGAGATTTTATGCTATTTCCCTCTCACAGATATTCTATTCAAATATCTATATACATGGAAAATACGAATGTTTATTAAAATAATTGTCTCAAACTAAATCCCTCTCTTCCATGGTCAGAGAATGAGATGAGCTGTAGTTCATACCTTATCCATACTGAACAGAGCCTGGTACTGTGGGATGACAGCATTTCGAGGTTCTGTTAAAATCCGCACCAACGTTTCCTCGTTCAGACTGTGTAGTGGAACGATCACAGGCAGACGTCCGACAAATTCTGGTATCATTCCAAATTCTATCAGGTCTCGGGCTTCGACATGGCGAAGTAGTCTGTCCTTTTCTTCCAGTTCCTGGACAGTATTGTTGTCACCACTTGTGTTTTCTAAATCAGCGGCTGCTGCTGCCCGTCTCCCTTTGCCAAGATTTGAGGCCGTTCCAAATCCAAGGTACTGCAGGGAGAGGGAGCACGAGAGAGAGAGAGACAGAGACAGGGGGGCGGGGGGGAGTGTGGGAGATGCAAAAACTGATTAATGGATACAATTTCTAAATTAGCAAATCCAAAAATGGACAATTGATAATTTTGTAAATCATAAGAATTCTTAGCATAGACATGCTTAAAATAACGTTCAAAGGGTTCAAAGTTTATTGTCATGTGTACCAATTGAGGTACAATGAAACTCGAAATAGTGAAGACTTTCAACTGTGATATGGCTTTTCCACAGGCACCTGTAAAAGGACTGATTTTTATAGAAGTATCTTTGTTAAAATGCTTTCTGACCTTGTCAGCAAGTTGTATTCATTTAGGTCTTTTAATCATATTTCCAATAACTCAGCATTCACTATCAGTGAGTTACAAATACACATGGAGGTTATTCAACAAGGTCACAGTTGGGTTTGGCTGCGATAAAGCTAAAAGCAAGCTAGCTCCTGCTGTTAGTTGTCCATAATCGCACAGAAATGGCCACTTGGAAGGAACTATAAACTCCAGGCAGAATTTGGACAAATAAAACAGTAAAAAGTAGTGGTAACGCTTCTAAGGGAATGCAATGAACAGAATGTATGACAAGAAAGTCAGCATTACCTATATATATATATATATATATATATATATATATATATATATATATATATATATATATATATATATATATATTTTTTTTTTTAAGCTGAGGTACGTGAAGAACACCCCCGGAAACATTACCTTTTCATTCTTTCTCCTGCTGATTATCCGATCTAGGCCGTTGAAAGCACCAGAGGCCACAAATAAAATATTGGTTGTATCCACCTGGACTGTTTCTCCACGTAACTTTCTGGAATTTTTTTCTGGAACATTTACAATTGTCCCTTCAAGTAGCTTCAGTAGTCCCTAAACCGTGGGAAAAAGGAAACCGTCACAGTACAACACAGGAGATCCTGGGGCTTTCAAAGAGCAATCTTCCGCCGACCTCTGCATGGACAGGCTTTTGTTGCACAGAATTTTACATGCGTTATGATTACCTGTACCACTGCATGTATACATCCTTTTGAATGTCTGCCTCATTGTCCACTTGTCACCTGAAAATGTTGTCTATACTTACTATTCCAATGAAAAGCAGCATTGTCCTTGTAATCTGCCCTGGGAAATGTCAAGGTACAGTTCCCTAATCAAAGAAATAGTCATTGACCACAACAATTTTCATTCACTTTGCAAATTCTGTATTCATGTTGCCACTTCCCTTTTTCCCTTGGCCTAATATGTGATACTTATCAAAAGCTTTCTTAAAATCATTAGCTACTCAATCTCATTCTTCTTTCACCATAAAAATTCAATCAAGTTAGTCAAATACAATTTGCCTTTAAGAACTAGGCATTAGCTTCTTGTTAATGATCCACGCTGATCCAAATTATTGTTAATTTACTCCTGTATTATTATCTCAAATAATTTAGTCAAAGAATCATACAGCATGGAAACAAGCCCCATGGCCCAACTTGCCCATGGCGACCAACATGCCCCATCTACGCTGGTCCCACTCACCTGTGTTTGGACCACATCCCTCCAAACCTCTCCTATCCACGTACCTGTCCATATGCATAAACCACAATTTCACTGTATCTCCGTGTATATGACACATACCAAGTGCATACCATACCATGTCTTTTTATGTTATTATAGTATCACAACTACCTCTTCTGGCAAATCGTAACATCTAAAGTTAAAATGGCAGTGTGTAATGATCAGGTTCATATTTTTTTTTAAACAAGATGGAATACTATGTATAGTTTAATATCACTTTTATTATTCATAAACTTATGGTAGAGCTTCCCATTTTCCTGTGGTGCCTTTAAAAAAAAAATAATCTTTTGCTGCCATATTAAAACAATTATAATGTTCTATATTTGATGCCTAACTTATTTTACGCTTTTCAAAATAAACCGTTTATTCCCTTGGCTTTCTATTTAACCATGATTTCAGAGTTTGATGCACACTTTCACCAAAAATGAATGTGAAATACACCATTTACATTGTACTTTACCACAGATACATTGTAGTGCACAGCATTACCATTCAACTTCCCTTCATCTACCATGGTACACAAAGTGCCAATTTCATTCCGCTGAAATGATTTCAAGTCTAAACACCTTGAGCTTAACTTTTCCTATCTCTGTTTTTAATGTATTTCTTGGTAATGAAGTAATTGCTGCTATTTTGTGTTCAGGTCTCTTATTCTAATTCACTGTTTAGACTAAATCTGAATGGATTCTTTCTTACCAAATATGCAATATACCAAGAATGAAGTTTTGGAAACTAATCTTATTCAAGTCAGGTATATTTGCTTCGGCTCTGGATAGCCTAGGATAATCAAAGTCCTTTATAAGTCACCCACATATCCTTTCCCCTATTTAATTCTAATATCTGGTAGTTCATAACTTAATCCCATAATGGGAGACAAACCATTATTACTTTTAATCAGATTGCTTATCTGTGTACCACAATCAAGAAGCTCTTCTCCAATTGCCTGAAGTGTTAAAAAAAAAAAAATGGCATGAGAATATACTGTTTGCTAACAAGCAACAATAGAATAAAAACCTTCTCACTGTCAATAAATATATAATTATGTGTGCTAATTTAGTTAATAGAATACAATACTTCTTTTCCGTGACATAATCATACCCAGTAGTCACGCAGATTTGTTGTTTCAGACTTGGAACAGCGAGACGCTAAACATTTCTAATGGACACACTATCAGGAAAAAGGCGGGCAGAACCAGAAGAAAACCATTAGTGAGGACTAAACTAGCCATGCACGACCTACTCGCCTATTGTAGATATCTGGCTGAAAGAATTGTGCTCATATGATCTGTTTAGCTGTTTTAATACGTGTCTTTGACTTAACCAGTAAAGTTGAGAGCTCCAATATATTGAGTTTAAGAGATCAATCAAGTTGGCTGAAATGAATGATATTTATCAAACAGTTCACAAATTATAGGAGTAGAATTAAGCCATTCAGCCCATTGAGTGTACTCCACCATTCAATCATGGTTGATCTCTGCCTCATAATCACATTTTCCTGCCTTCTCCCCATAAGCCTTGACACCCGTTCTAATCAAGAATTTGTCTATCTCTGCCTTAAAAATATCCACTGACTTGGCCGTCACAGCCCTCTGTGGCAATGAGTTCCGCACATTAACTACCCTCTGAATAAAGAAGTTCCTCCACCCTTTGACTAAAGACACCACCCTTTGACTAAAGACATTTCTCCTCACCTCCTTTCTAAAAGAGCGCCCTTTAATTCTGACGCTATGACCTCTGGTCCTAGATTCTCCCACCAGTGGAAACATCCTCTCCACATCCACCCTATCTATGCCTTTCATTATTCTGTAAGTTTCAATGCAGTCCCCACCCTCAACCTTCTAACCCCAGCGAGTAGAGGCCCAGTGCTGTCAAACGCTGTTTTTACCAACTTCCTTTTTAAACATTCTGGAAAAACATACAAAGGGTCCTGGTGTCCAAGCACAAAATTATCAAAATAGACAATAGACAATAGGTGCAGGAGTAGGCCATTCGGCCCTTTGAGCCAGCACCGCCATTCAATGTGATCATCCACAATCAGTACCCCGTTCCTGCCTTTTCCCCATATCCCCTGACTCCACTATCTTTAAGAGCCCTATCTAGCTCTCTCTTGAAAGTATCCAGAGAACCGGTCTTACATAGTTACATATGGTCTTACTGCAAGTATTTAGGAAAGCTAATGGAATGATGTGGTTTGTTGCAAGAGGGAAAGAGACATTGTGTTTTAGTTACTTAAGGGCATAAGCGAGACCACATCTGGAGTACCGTGTACATTGTTGATCTCAATCAAGTGAGAATGTGATTGTATTGGACATTTTTCAGAAAAAGCTTGTTGAGAAAACATAGAATGGTTCAGTTGTTTTGCGATGAAAAAGATGAATAAAGATAAGTTTGTATCCACTGGAATTTAGAAGAGTGAGAGATTTAATTGAAACATACAAGGTCTCGAGGCATGTTGACAGGATGGGGGAAAATGTTTCCTCTTGTGGGAGGATTTAGAAGTAGGGGGTTACTTTTTATCTATGAGGATGCTCATTTAAAGCAAATTAGGCCATTTTTTTGTTCAGACAAATTCTCTTCCTCATAGGCTATTAGAAGCAGCATTTTGAGAATCTTAATGGTAGAGTTAGATAGATTCTTGATAAGCAACAAGGGCTAAGCATTGGAGATAAATGAAAATGCAGTTGCTTATATTAAACGACAGGACAGGTTAGACGGGTTAAATGACCTATTCCTAATTTGCATGTACAGCTCAAACTATTATCTGAATGGTGGCCGATTAGGAAAAGGGGAGATGCAACGAGACCTGGGTGTCATGGTACACCAGTCATTGAAAGTAGGCATGCAGGTGCAGCAGGCTGTGAAGAAAGCGAATGGTATGTTGGCATTCATAGCAAAAGGATTTGAGTACAAGAGCAGGGAGGTTCTACTGCAGTTGAACAGGGTCTTGGTGCGGCCACACCTGGAGTATTGCGTACAGTTTTGGTCTCCTAATCCGAGGAAAGACATTCTTGCCATAGAGGGAGTACAGAGAAGGTTCACCAGACTGATTCCTGGATTGGCAGGACTTCCATATGAAGAAAGACTGGATAGACTCGGCTTGTACTCGCTGTAATTTAGGAGATTGAGGGGGGATCTTATAGAGACTTACAAAATTCTTAAGTGGTTGAACAGGCTAGATGCAGGAAGATTGTTCCCGATATTGGGGAACTCCAGAACAAGGGGTCACAGTTTAAGGATAAGGGGGAAGTCTTTTAGGACCGAGATGAGAAGATCATTTTTCACACAGAGAGTGGTAAGTCTGTGGAATTCTCTGCCACAGAAGGTAGTTGAGGCCAGTTCATTGGCTGATCCCTTTAGCCACAAGGGGAGTTAGATGTGGCCCTTGTGGCTAAAGGGATCAGGGGGTATGGAGAGAAGGCAGGTACAGGATACTGAGTTGGATGATCTGCCATGATCATATTGAATGGCGGTGCAGGCTCGAAGGGCCGAATGGCCTACTCCTGCACCTATTTTCTATGATTCTATTTAGTTAACGCTTTTGCTCGATGAAACCTAAATTCCTCTATAGGCCATAACATAATTTCTCTCTATTCTAATCAATGCCCATAGGCTTGCATATTTCTATTGGTTCTGCAGAGAATAATTAAACCCAAAACCTGAACTATTTTATCAAGAGTACGCTGAACACTGGTTATCTAAAAGCATTTCTTCATTAAACTATTTAATTAAAATTCCTTATCGCTGACCTGTTGAACACCTTCACCGCCCACATCACGTAATTGATGGATCCCTGGAACACTGCCAATCTTATCTACTTCGTCCAAGAATACTATTCCTGCAAACAAATACATTTCATGAAGACACAAACCAAATTGCATATAATTAAAGTAGCTGTATACTTTTTTGTTGATGGCTGTGGAATAAATAAAGTACAACCAGGAGGATATCTCAGATCTTCATTGACTAGTGATTTCAAGTGAAACTGCATATCAGCAAGCAAAGAAGTGCGATTTAATTGAAAAGCAAAACCCCGCAGAGGCCGAGTATCTGAAATAATAGAATTAGTTGGAAGGTCACGCAGCTCCTGTGGAATTGAGAAGAGAGTTAACGTTTCAGGTCAACGACCAGGTTCTTCAACCTGCAACAAGAACTCTGTTTCTCTTTCCACAGATATTGCCTGACCTGCCCAACTTTAAAAGAGTATTTTCAGTTTTTACTTTGGACTTTAAACGTCTGCAATTATTTGGTTTTCATTTATAATCAATGAGAATCAATTTTAAAGTCACATTTTGATGAAAAAGCATGTGCAAGCTGACAGTTCAAGCAATTGCTCAGATAAAACACAAAGACCACAGCGAGTATTGTCTTTCACTTTGTTGAAATGAGGGAAACCTCTCGTGATTTTAAGTCGCATGTATTTCTAAACATAATATTCTTCATGGTAAATCAATACAAAAGACAAAAACTTGTATTATCAGTATCAATGCCCTAGCTAGGATTTAGCTGTTGTAATAATGCTAAACTGTTAGTGTTTGCGATCATTAGAGCATGAAAATGACAGCTGCTTCTACGGGTACACTACCAGTTAAACACACAAAGTTATTTCAATGATCCCAGCATGATCTCCAGAAATCACTGAACTGAAGAGAACTTCAAGCATTTATGAACTATTCTAACAAGAAAATACTCTGAAAATATTACTATCCATGAGTAAATATTTTCTAAAGATGCACAAGAAGGGCCTCGACCTGAAATGTCACCCATTCCTTCTCTCCAGAGATGCTGCCCGTCTCGTTGAGTTACTCCAGTTTTTTGTGTCTATCTTCGGTTTAAACCAGTATCTGCAGTTCCTTCTTGCACATAATTATAGTTCAACACACCACTAAAATCGACCGTGTGCAACCTCTAGCTCTATGAATAATTTTAAAAGTAATTTTCACGTAATCATCTCAAAACAACAAATGTAACTATTTCCATTTGTATTTTTAAAAGGTTAATCTTTGATGTAATTCCCTTCCTCAATGACTTATTTACAATTGACATCCAGTCTAATGGCATCATTGCAAGAGCTGCATGGGACTCCCTAGAACTAACGTTTAAAAGCAATGTACATCAGAAGGGGATAAATCCCTACCACAGTGACCGAAGGATGCATGTGTGCAGCTTTCTCAGAGCACAGCATGTACATTTGTGCTTTGTGCTGAATGCCAGATCTGGGCCATTGAGTTTAGTATGTCTAATAAACAATGAAACATCCTTTCATAATCTGTGAAAAAGGATGAGGGCTGTAAATAGTAATCATGACTAATTTAATGAATGAAGTATCTGGCTAAGACTGCAGCGCATGCTGTGAGAATTATTAAGAGTTGTTTTGGTTGGATAAGTTGAATATCTGAATACAAAATTAAAGATGGTCAAGGCAACATTGTGAAGACCATGAATTCTATAATTGAGGCTTCTACATTTCTTATAGGTCAAGTTAATGCCCCACCAAACTCACCTTGCTGTGCTTTGTCCACATTATAATTGGCATCCTGCAAGAGCTTAGCAACGACTGATTCGATATCTTCACCCACGTATCCAGCTTGCGTGAGGGTAGTGCAGTCACAAATGGCAAAGGGAACCTCCAGACATCGGGCAAGAGTCTGGGCCAATAAGGTTTTGCCTAAAAATAAATCCAGAAAAAAAAAAATCGGAATATTTTACATATGTGTCATGGTGGTCTCTTACAGCACCAGAGACCCGGGTTCGATCCTGACCTTGAGTGCTGTCTCTATGGAGTTTGTACGTTCCCCCTGTGACGGCGTGGGTTTTCTCCAGTTGCTCCAGTTATTCCAAAGACATGCAACTTTGTGGGTTAATTGACTTCTGTAAATTATCCCTAGTGTGCAGGATAGGACTAGTGTATGGGTAATTGCTGGTCGGCATGGACTTGGTGAGCCAAAGGGCTTGTTTCCATGCTGTATCTCTAAACTAAACTAAATTTTCATTCTACGAATAAAATCAATGTGGCACATTGCAAATCAAACAAATCTGTAGATGCAGTTAATATATTGTGTACAAAGAAAATGCACAACTAATAAATCATCTTGGCATAGAAAATATTTATATAAAAGGACAATGATTTCTTAACAATAATTTGCTACACGTAGACAGAGGAGATTCATTGATTGGAATGCTGTGTGGCTCGATTTCTATTTTTTTCTGTTTTGGTTTTAGATTCTTTTGCATCTTGCTTAATTATCTTTGATGATTCCATTCACAGGAGATGGCAATGAACATACATCATTTTAAACAACGTAAAAAAACAAACAACAACATTGAATTAGTCGTTTGCAGAATCAATACTTCCAGCAAGTGTGTCAAAAGTCAAAGTCAAAGTATCCTGTATTGTCATTCAGACCTTTCGATCTGAACGAAATTTTGTTTCCTTGCAGTCATACATATAATAAAAAACAGAACACACAATAAACACATATTTAACATCCACCATAGTGAGTTCCCCAGGCACCTCCTCACTGTGGTGGAAGGCAAAAGTCTTTGTCTTCTTCCCTCCTTGTTCTCCCTCTGCGCTGAGGCAATCCAGGCCTCCGATGTCGTCCTCCACTAGGCCTGCGGCCGAGCCTCCGAAGCCGGGCTGCCGTCACCGGAATGTTGAAACACCGCCACAGCTCTAAAGCAGGGTCCGCCGCTGGAACGCTGGAGCACCGCAGCTCTGAAGCCGGGTCGCCGCTGGAGCACCACAGCTCTGAAGCCGGGCCGCCGCTGGAATGCAGAAATGCCGCCACAGCTCCGAGGCCGCCAGCTCCGCCATTAGGCCTCAGCACAGACGGAGATGGGGGACACGACAAGAAAAGTCGTACCCCCACCCCCCCCCCCCCCCGAAGGGAGAGACTAAAACCTTGTTTCTTCCACCCACCCCCCCTCCCCCACACATACACAGCCTAATAAACTAAAATGTAACAAAAACAGACACAAGAAAACAAAGAGAAAAGAAAAAAACAGACGGACTGCAGGCGAGCCACAACTGCCAGGCAGTACCGCCACTTCCGGGGCGGCGGTGTTCCTTTCTTCAGAGTCTTAGTGTTGACTTCGTCTTTAAGAACTCAAATCTAGTATAATTTTCATAATATTTGCTTTAAAAAAAGGATTGCAGAGTATGGGCAAAATAATGCTCACAGCAGTATCATAAAGACACTATTTAAAAACTGACCTGATCCTGTGGGACCAAGCAATAGAATATTGCTCTTCTCCAGCTTAATATCATCATGAGCCGAATCAAGCACCTCGCCCCCTCGCTTCTCCTGAGGAACTGACTGACTCGCCTGTTGCTGCATGGAAGCTCCCAGGGCATTACCATGTGGATTGATACCTGCTATTTGCAGTAGCTCTGCACGGAAGAAAAGCAAGCCTTCAGAATAAAAACATTTGCAAATACATCCAAACATTTCCTGCACTGGGGTGATTCAAGTACACGGTATATAGGCTGTATACACTGTATAAAGAATGTGGAGAGGATGCTTCCATTAGTGGGGGAGTCAAGAACTAGAGGTCATTGCCTCAGAATTAAAGGACATTCTTTTAGGAAGGAGATGAGGAGAAATGTCTTTAGACAAAGGGTGGTGAATCTGTGGAATTCTTTGCCAGAGGGCTGTGGAGGCCGTCAGAGGATATTTTTAAGGCAGAGATAGATAGATTCTTGATTATTACAGGTATCAGAGGTTATGGGGAGAAGGCAGGAGAATGAGGTTAGGAGGGAGAGACAGATCAGCCATGATTGAATGGCGGAGTAGACTTGATGTGCCGAATGGACTAATTCTACTATTCATTATGACCTTATTTAGTACTTGTAACTGGCAATCAATGCAAAAAAAATGCAATCAATGGAAAAAAAAACATGTTATTTACAGATCCTAATAGCTCTGTGACACAAAATAGTAATTCTGCATGAAATAAGATAGATTGTAAAGAAAATTTACAAGAGTGTGATTTCAAAATTGTAATCCAAGCTTGGTCTCACAAATTGATTGGGGCCTATATACTACTAATAAACAAATATAACAGTACAGCACAAATACAGGGCCTTCAGCGCACAGTGAAACATAATGTTACTACTTTTGTTAAGATTATATTAGGTTTTCAAAGTATCCTTTGATTACATACATAAAGGAACATTACTAATGATTTGGTCCAAAAATAAATCAAAAGACAATTTAATGGGAATGAATTTTTGGGGGCGAGTGTGGGTATGGTGGAAAAAGATTAATTGATAAGTGATGGGAAAGGAAAGACTGATTTATCTTACCAGCATTGATGTCAGGTATAATACACACAGTAAAGATGCCACAGATAAAAGATGATCTACTATTGATGAATAATGTTCACGCCCCAGTCCCATGGAGTGAACTTTATTACTACGAGTAAATAACACCACACTTCATGCTTTTGAGTTAAGAAAACATAAAATATTGAAACTGAAATCAAAATAAAGATTGCTAGAACTGAGATTTAAATATCTGTACATAGATCCATAACAAAGTGATTTAAATGTAAAGTAGTGCAGTTACCATGTGCAAGAGGTATAATTATACTGTCATATGCACAACTCAGCTGGAATATTAAAGAAGGAACCGCAGATGCTGGAGAATCGAGGGTCTGAAGAAGGGTCTCGACCCGAAACGTCGCCTATCTTCTTCGCTCCTTAGATGCTGCTGCACCCGCTGAGTTTCTCCAGCTTTTTGTGTACCCTCAGCTGGAGTATTGTTTGGCCTCCAGAGGTACAAATGAAATTCTCTTACCCACGTGGGGAAATGGAACCAGTTAAAATGTCTACATTTCTTGCTGGAAATGTGCACATATAGATGAAAATTGAAGACTAGTGATCATGAAATACTCAAATACAAAGATGCAGGATAACTGATATATAAGCAAACTAATTTGGTGAACGTTCAAATAATTTTATTTCTTCCTACCCTAACTTCTTTATCTTTCCAAGAAACACAAGTTGGTATTTCATTCGCCTTCAGTTTTTGAGTCAGATGAAGTACTATAGTTAATTCTTATCTCTAATATATCATTTCCTTCAGTTATTTACACCAATTCCTATTTCCTTCCTTTCATTTGTAACATAATGCAAGTTAAAATTCTGGTTGGCATAGCTACAAGTGCAAGCCTTCAATGATGAGCAGATTTAACAGGTAGCTGCTTGTCTCAGTCCCACCCCAAATCACTCTAATTCACCCCAAGAACTGAACTGACTCTTTTTTAGCAATATAAGCACCTAATTAACACTGTAACAAAACCTCTCTCAAGCAACACCTTATTTTAAATTAATGTTTTAGAATTGTACTGTTTGTCTGCACTGGAGTATGAGTACGTGTGTGAACTTGCTTGCATATTCATTCTCAGTACAATCTCTGAAACTCTTCTCTGGTGATACTCATGGTAAGTGAGGAGTGCAGTGGAATACAGTTCAACTGTCTGGGCGAGGGGCATCTCTAACTACACCCAAGAAGCTCCAGCTATAATCTGTTTTGTCGTTGGCATTCCATTCACCTCCCTAGACATACAGCTGCAGTGTGTACAATCGTTGCTGAACATGGAAAGACTTTGTCACGCCACATCTCAACCCAATGAATTTGAGTGGTAGCAGCCCCATTGGAACTTTCATTTCCTGCATTATCACAAACTAAAGCGATCAAGAAAATACAACTTGATGCCATCATCCATGATGGATCAAAGGCCTGGAATTCTATCTACCTGCAGAATAGTTTCACCAGAAAGACTGAAGCAATGCAAAACAGCTCAGCAATAGTTGTACAGACCATTAAAGCATGGAGTAAAAATAGCCCACTCCAACACCGGAAAGTAGATTTTCCATATATTTGCCAGCATTGTAGAGCCATTAAAGCATGATGAGAGGTACAATTCACAATACCTCTCTTACACGTCAACACAAACTGATAGTTATTCACTATAGCAAAGCCAAAGTGAAACTCAAAATAGTGAGTCAGAAGCAGAATTCGGAACGCAGATACAAAAATGGGTCACCTTTCTAAAGACGAACGACCAATTCTATTTATTGCATCACCAACAACTTGCATTTGCAGAAGGAGAAAGTAGAATGATGTGCCTTGTAAGCAATCACTGGAAAGGTAAAAAAGGCTGGGAATGGGAGGGAGCGGGCGAGCGCGAGCGAGAGCAAGAGAAATCACAAGTACAACATACTGTACACTTGGCAAATAAAAAAATAATCTGCAAGTAATGGGTAGATTTTAAAGATCCATCATAAATAAACTTGAGCTGAATTATGTCAGTTGCTCTCACCAGTAAATTGGATAATAAATGACTGTCCATTTAAGAGGCTCAGCCTTTAAATAGACCAGTTCATATTTCAAATATACCCAGATCCCAAGTGCTTAGAATGATTGCTGGGTTAATTATTTACAAACCGAAAAGAGAGAAGCCAGCAGTAAGTTCAGAAAATGTAATAAGATTGATAGAGGACAAAGAACACATTTGTTTCAAAATCTATATTTGCTTGACAATATAACTCCACCAGATGGTATGTGTCTCATCCATGTTCTCAAGCATTATGTGCATGTTCCCAAACAAGTTATTTTTTTTAGACATTGTAATATACTCAACCTGCCTATTAGTACAAATAAAGGATGAAAATATTTTGAACACATGTTAGTGATAAAATCACTTGGATTTAAAGCAAAATAGTCCACACATCTATCAAAAAATTAGAGGCTGTCACAACTTTCCAATGAAAGTAACTTATCAATTTTGCTCTGGCAGTCAGTGAGAGAAAGTAAGAGAGAAGTGGCTCTGGGTGTTAGATTTCCCAGAGGCTGCAATAATTCAGGAATCCTGATTCAGCAACCCAGTCAACATCACACTTGCACTTCGGTTACACTGCTCCTTTGGACACAGGGTGGCAATGCTGACTGGCAGAAAGTTTGTTGGTAGGCAAAGTGTAAGAAGCTGGTATACCGAACTACACTGAAAACTGCAACAGGCATAACAGACATTGGTTTAGATGTCAACTCCTATGTGGTGCTATTGTAGGCACAACATTATAAGGGTTTTATAGCTGCATGTACTGTTTGATTTTGACCAGTCTGGAGAGTACCAACCCGAAATGTCCCTTATCCATGTCCTCCAGATATGCTGCCTGACATGTTACTCCAGCACCTCATATTATTTGTTTCTAAACCTGCATCTCCTTCTTGATATAGCACATTATGACCAATGCTCTAATTTGATGATCTACCGGTAGCTTGATCACTACAGCTTTTGTAATGCATGGCCTATTGAGATTTTTAAAAAATAACCTGCACACCTTAAATTCAAAACGAGCTCCGTGCACTTCCTGAAGTTTCACTACAACATTAACGTCCCTAATCTCTTGTGGGATCTATTCCAGGTTATTAAAAGAAACTGCAGGGGCTTTAAAAAAATAACTTTATATCCTCTCTAACCAAGGTGAAGTTCTGGTGGACTAAAGAGTAGCTAATGTTATTTTTTTTGTTTAAGATAATCAAAATAAGGGCAGCTGTTGGAGAGGATTTGTCAGGATAGGATTTATTCAGAAGAGAAATGCAAGTAAATCCTATCCTGCATTGCTAGGATCAGTCAGCATGGCTTTATTCGAAGAAGGTCATGTTTTGCTGCCTTTAGTGCCTGGTCCTATTTTCCATGATATACAAACTACCATGGCCACTTTTACTGAACAGACCAATTAAGTCCTAGGTAGGGAGGAACAAATGAATGTAAATATGACCTTGCCTGCCTAGAATTTGTACAATACATGCACCTGGGTGGTTATTATCAAAATACAACACTGCCACAGCTCTTAAAATCTTGCTAGTTTCAAAAGATGCAGTTTGCGTTATAATTATTAAAAAGCATGGCACGATAATGCAGATTACATTTCAAGCGGTGCATCTACACACAAGTACAGGGATGCACAAAACATACAATGCTCCAGATCTGTGGAATTGCAAAGAAAGATTTTAATTTGTCATTCAATAATGGTCTCAATGAATGAATAAATGAACACCAGTGTAGTAAAGCTAAATTTTTTTGTAAGAATCAAAGTGGTAAAATTTATATAGTCTAGAGGCAGGTGTATTACTCATTCTTCTTGTGGGCTGCCGCAAAGGACACTATTGATCAATTTACTGCATAACATTGGAGTATAATGAAATTATATGTTTGCCTATTAACATTTGGGTGGGGTTTACCACAATGAACAATTTGAGAGACAGTTATGAAAAGTTTTTGTGTATCATGGGAAAAATAAGCCAACTTTTCTTAAACAAATTTTCCAATTCATGGCATAGGGCGGCTCAGCTCAACGATAGAGTTGCTGCCTTACAGCGCCGGAGACCTGGGTTCGATCTTGACTACTGGTGCTGTCTGTATGAGTTTGTACGTTCTCCCTGTGACCACTTGCGTTTTCTCCGGGTGCTGCAGTTTCTTCCCACACACTAAAGACGTACAGGTTTGTAGGTAAATTGGCTTCTGTAAATTGTCCCTAGTGCGCTGGATAGTGCTCGTGTATGGGGTGATTGCTGTTTGGCACGGACTTGGAGGGCCGAAGGGCCTGTTTCCACGCTGTATTTTGAAAGTAAAGTCTTAGTAAGTAAAGTAAAGTCACAAACGTTTATGGACAATTACGACTCCAGAAAGAACATGACAAATGACCCCTAAAAGAAGGAAGAGGCAGCTATGGAATTTATGAATTTCAAGAGGCTCCTTATCATAATGTTGCACTTAGTTTCAGAAACCGTTTGTATTTAGTTAATTTTGTTTAATAATGTGCAAGTCTTTTGATTAAGTTTTATATTTGTTATTCTCCTTATTCTAGATTATCACCTGTGTCTATTTTTAGATCACCAATCGTTGTGGCTGGATACACAATTCAGTTAAAAAGCAGACTGTTTTCAAATGAAAAAGAAAAACCAAAAGGGCACAGGTGAGAAGATGGAGTCAACTTACTTGTAAATCTGTACTCATCCTCTCGTCTTCGGATTTCTAACTCTAGAGAAAGGTTAGAAATAATATCAAAGAGCGAACTATCTAAAGGAAGCAACAGGCATTAATGAGCGTTCAGTCTGCACATTTAGTAAAGTTATTTGTGGCATATTGCTTCTTTTACAAGATTACAGACCTGATGCAGATAACATTCAGAACAGATTTTAAAGCTTTAACCAACAACTCTTCAATGAAAATATGGTTAAAATAATGCATACAAGTTGAGACCAACACAAAACTGATTTTTGATTCGGCAAATACAATGATTTCCATTACAATTTTGAGAAGAGCAAAAATGGTCTTAATAAAGCCAAGACACAACTCAAATTCAATTGCTGCAATCACTCAGCATATAATAGACATCAATTAACATTGTACTTCATGAGCCATGAAGCAGTAAGACTTGGCCATAATATTCTTCTGGCCCATCCCATCATTCAACAAAGTTGTTACTCATTCAATGCCTTGACAATTCTGCTGCCTAATCCCCACATCTTCCGATTTCCAGAAATCTATCATCTTAGCTTTAAACATTCTCAGTGCTGGAGTAACTCAATGGACAGGCAGCATCTCTGGAGAGAAGAAAGGGGTGACGTTTCAGGTCAAGGCCCTTCTTCAGACTCGGCTCCCAAGAAGGCTCTCGACTCGAAACGTCACCCATTCCTTTTCTCCGGAGATGCTCCCTGTCCTGCTGAGCTACTCCAGCATTATGTATCTATCTTTAAATACATTTCTCCTCATTGAATTTGTAGGTAGCCAACCCTTCAATCTCATTTAAAGCATCACAGTTCCAGCTTCGCCATCCAGAGGACACAACCCAGAATCTGTCCTTCTCGTGATCATGGGTTGAGGCAAACCTATGAATTAGCAGCAGAATCAGTTCTTCAACTCTGCTATCATTCAATAAGGTCATAATTTATCTGACTGTAGCTTCTGTTCCGCTATCCCATCAAGCTTCAATAGACTTTCATCCACTTGCTTATCAGAAACTATCCGTCTTAGCTTCAAAAAAAATTCAGAGACACGGTTTCCATCACCTTTTGGAGAAGAATTCCAAATACTCATCACACTGAGGAAAAACTTGGCTTAACATCTCACCTTTATTATTATGTAGTGACCCCTCATTCTAAATTCTCTCACAAGAGAATCACAAACATCCTCTCCAAATCCACCCAGTCAAGACCCCCTCAGGATCTCATACTTCAATCGTCATATCGTGCCTTCTAAGGTCCAGTGGATAAAACTCGAGTCTGTTTTACCGGTACTCGGAAGGCAACCCACCATCCAGCTGTCCATCTCAACAAAACCTTATCTGAACTGCTTCCAACTCAATAACATCAGTCTTTAAATAAATGAATACAGTACCGCATACTCCAGATACAGCCTCATCAAAGCTTATACTGTACAACCGAAGAACCATCTTCCTTTTGTATTCAATTCACTGAGCAACAATAACGTTGTTACCTTTCCAAATACCTTGCTTTACCTGTAATCTTACGAACATGCATGAGGGCACTCAAATCCAATGGCATCTCAGAACTCTGCAAACTTTCACCATTTAGATCAAATAATTTTTCACTTTCCTGCCGAATAAACAACCTCCCATTTTCCCACATTATATGCCATTTCCCAAATATATATACACTCCTTATTTTCTCTTCACAATCTTACACTTATGTCATCAACATATTTAGCAATCATACCTTTGACAGTTGAGGCCCTAGCACCAAACCCAGCAACATATTACTCATTACATCTTTCCAGGCAATAGATTATGCCTACTCTGTTTCCTCCTGGCTGCTCACTCTCATTCAGCACATGTTACCTGCTATATCAAGGGCTTTTTTAATCTACAATAATATTTGATGCAGCACTTCGATAAAGTCTTATAACTTCATCGCAAGACAGAAAGATTCAAAGCTTAAGTGAATAAAGGTCAACCTTAGTAAACTTTTATTCACAGGAAGAAATTGTACTGACTCAAAGGCGTGCACCCACTTCATTTTAAGTACTGAGAAGAATCTTTGCGTATTGGTCTTAAGAAGGCCATCAAATTACCTGTCAGACTTGCCTCCTTTTGTACCGTGCCTCCTCCAATAAAGGGCAACATATAATTTTTCTTCCAAAACAACTTGTAACAACTGCATGCCTACCTTCTATTCCTCATGAATGGATGTAAAAACAAAATCTAAGGAAGTTTCTAATTTTCTAACTTGATTATAATAGATCATGCTAATGTATAGTTCTTTAATTAAATCATTTACAATAAGTTCTTCAAAAAACTGCAATTGGAATTTTGGTACATTAAAATAAAAGGGTCGTTGAGTTTTTCTTTATAATGTATTTGTCTTTTATTTCTATACTTAGAAATTCCAAACATTTTAAATAACAAAAATGAGGAATATGAGGAGTTAGAGGATCCCAAAAAGTAATAATCTAAACATGCCACTCAGTAGCAGAAAGAACAGATAGATGCAGGACAGTTCACACAAGTAGCTGTACATGTCACAGCTGAAGTTGAAATGAGTACACAGAGCTTTAAAAGCATGCCAAATAACAACATAGCAGAGATAAGTAAAGCAAACAGAATTTTGAATGACTAAATAGAGCTGTTTACAATTCAGAAAAATACATAATTATATTATATATTGTTCAAGTAATGGTAGAGCTTAGGTCCCAAAATAGTACCATCCTCTGCCATACCTGCTGGACATACAAGGGTTTCTATATCTACAAATAGACGCCATGTGGTTTGTTGGGGTTCCTTCTCCCAGACTGATCTGTCTTCCCAGGCTACACAGAGAAACAAGCCCCAGGGATCACCTGCAACTAAGTTAAATTGTTCACCTAGATGCAGAATGCTCCCAATCTTCTTTCTCCAGCAGATAAATACACTTTTAAAGTTAACTTTTCAATCTATTTGTTTGATCAGCATGTAGTAAAGGATTTTATACCATCGTATATATGCAAAATAAATACAGATTGTTGCTGGGATCATAAGCCACAAAGATTCATTAGCTCGCCCTTTGCACAATGCACATGATTCTGGGAACTTTGCTTCAAAACATTTCTGTACACAAAGGGCAATGTTCCGGGTGAATGACTGGTCAACAATAAAGCAGGCAGACACTAAAGTCTGAATGTTCTCAATCGGCAATGCATATAAACATCTGAACTTTATTAAAACAAAAAGTTAAAAAATAACATACAAAATTCCAGCTCATGTCCTTACTAGAATTAAGACAATTTACTTTCAACTTAACCAACACTTGCAGCAGTTGGCAGTTAGAATTAATAGATCTCAAATATCAAAAACAGTGATTACAGGATACTTTTTAGATCAAATATTGAATATGTTTAGTATCAGTTTATATTCATTCGGAAAACAATTACGCTTTGCAGTGAAATGATAAATATTAATTTAGTTAATATTTTTCAGCGCATAGCAATAATTAACACCTTAAATGTATTTTGCCGCTAAAACAAAATACCATTTTACGACGTGGAACCTTTGGATTGTATTAAATAACTGCTGATAATTGCTGTAAATGGCATGAAAACTGTTGGTAATCATTTAGCACGACTATTCCTTGGGAATGTTTTGATAATTTATTCAATGTTTAGCGACATACAAACTAAATACATTATGGATTTTTTTGCAATGTTTTACATTTCAGGTAACATCATTACTTCCTGACAGATCATTAAAAAAAAAAAAAAATTAAAAAAAAAAAAAAAATATATATATATATATATATATATATAACCTGAATAATTTGCAACAATACCTATTTTAAATATATGTTTTATCTACTGTTACTCACCAAACTGTTTTTTGTCATCTTACAAATAGAACAGTATTAAATAGATCTGTTTGTCATCAATTTAATGTTTTATACAAATTGCTTTCCTATTTTCATAGCATAGTTTTCTGACACACTCTGTTTGATTTCTTCAAACATAAATTTATGCTCAGATAATGAACAAGCCCAGCACAAACATGCACTTCAATCACTTTAGGTAACTAGACACCAGCTTGAAAACTATTAAACATCATAACAAAAACCGCCAGTGCAGTGCAGTGCAGATGGTCTGTAGGTGTATCAGTGACATACACTTTAATGCTCATGTCAACTGTAAAAGTGAAGACCTTTCTCACTGCATACACCCCCACCCCACTCCCCGTCACCAATGAAATACCGTCAGTGTTTAGTTGGACCTCTTTTGACAGAATAGTACAGCACATCAGACCCTTCAGCCCACAATATCTATGCTGCATACAATTCCAAGACTAACTCTTATCGGCCTGCACATAATCCATATCCCTCCATATCCACATGCTAAAAGTCTCTTAAATGCCACAATCATATCTGCCTTACACACCCCTGACAGCATGTTCCTTGCACTCACTACCCACTGTGTATTAAATTTGCCCTGCACATCTTTAAACTTTGTTTCTCTCACCTTAAACCTCTGCCCCTTTGTATTAGATGTTTCCATCCTGGGAAAAAGGTTCTGACCGTCTACCAAGTCTATGCCTTACATAATTGTATATAGTTCTATCAGGTCTCCACGCAATCTCTGGAGTTCCAGAGAACAAAATCCAAGCCTGTCCGACCTCTCTCTGCGGCTAATACCCACTAATCCAGGCACCATTTTGGTAAACCTCCTTTGCACAATTTTCAAAGCCTCCATACCCTTCCTGTAATGGGCGACAGGAACTGCATGTGATACTCCAAATGTGGCCTAACCAAAGTCCTACAAACCTGCATCATGACTTTCTGACTCGTGCTCAATGCCCTGACCTAGGAAAGCCAGCATACCATATGTCTTCTTTACCACTCTATCTACTTGTGTTGCCACGTTCAGGGAGTTATGGAGTTAGCCCCAATATTACTAAATAGCGATCCAATCTGTGAGCAACGGACTCTCCAATGAGACTGGTGGAGAATCACTAACCACTTTGTATCAGCCAATATCTTAAACAGGAAAGAATTTTCCCACTTGGAACTGGACTACAGTTCCTGTTTCTTCTAATTAATCTACTAATTACTTCAATATATATACAGATAATCATGCCTTTTGGGAAAACAACTTGAAATGATTGCCATTTGGATTCAAATATCGACAGCAGGTTGAAAAGACTGATGACATTATTAAATAAAACGGAGTTATTTTTGTGAGCCAGTGTTCCACACTCAATTAAAAAAAACTGAATTTATTCAATGTAAAAATGCATTAGAGTTAGAATAGACACAAACGGCTAAACAGCCATACACTGCGATTCCACACCCTGTTCTCTCTTGATTGCATAATTCTACTGTTTAGCTTTTACATTCATACAGGAACTGTTAACACTTCCATTTGTTACAGAGATGTGGATTTGTTTCCTTTAGCCCTGCTGCAGTTACCTCCAAGTGCCAGATGAGACAATTATACTTCTCCGTTCAATGGCGTAGGATAGACTTCTCCTCTCAACCCACTCCCAATATCAAAAATGTGGTTTACCTCAGATCTTTCCATCCCACCTACAGTCTACAAATCAGCTGGATTATTTCACAAAGCAGCACCTTACAAATGCAGACCATTATTCGTTCATGTATGGTTGGTATTCTCTACGTTAGATCTACAGCTCCAATCAATGAAGTAAACATTTGTTCCCACTGCAACCTTAGATACAAATCTTCTTCACACTAAATGCAGAGTCTCTTTAAGTCTCTGATGGAGTCACTATACGAAAGGTAACTTGCCTACTCAGGCTGGGCTGCACAAGTCAAATGCACATGTAGCTTTTAATTTGGGCTTGCTCAAAAAAAAGGAAATGTTGGATAGTTAATCCATCTTTCATTTTTGACCGTTACCGATTTGACAGACAAAGTAGGCGTATAGATGGTATGTGCTGGTGCTGATCAATCCCTGCCGCCCCTTTCCATCCCACTCTTCTTTATACTCCAATGTAACTTGACATATCACAATATTTCTACATACATTCCTGGAGTGAACTCCATAACACCAACCCAACAGCACAGGAAGCTTCGTCAAAAAGATTGTAGCACTTTAAGGCGCATGGTGTTCACCTGCTTAAGGGCAATAGGCCAGGGTAATAAATGCCATTGAGGCCCATATTCTGAGGGGAGCTGGTTGAGGAAGTGGGGACATGACCACTTTCTGAGGATTGCTTCATAAATACCAAATAACATATTTTGCCCTTTTATTTTCAAATGACAAAGGATAACATTTTTAATACCGATTCATACCCTCTGACCCCTCTCACCCTGGCCACAAACTCTTTGAATCACTTCCCTCTGGAAGGCGACTCTGGACTGTCAAAGCTGCCACAGCCAGACATAAAAATAGTTTTTATCCACGAGTAGTTGCTCTACTCAACAGCCAAAAATCTGTAACCTCCCTTTGATCTGGTATTTTGTTGATTCACATGCTAGATCAATGGTGTTTTATCATTAATGTTTTATTATTATTAATGTTTAGTGTTTTCTGAGTCATTTGTAACTGTCACTGTATGTCATGTTGTTACTTGTGGGCGAAGCACCAAGGCAAATTCCTTGTATGTGAATACTTGGCCAATAAACTTACTTACTTACATTTTACACAGCAGGAGATAGCATGAAAATAAGTCATTTGAAAAGTTTCAAAATTCATGACTTCAAAAACTATATAATTATTTTTTTCAAGATATGAAGTACTATTTTTGGAAAACTTTTTCTACTTCCCTCTTTCCCTCAACCTCACCTCCCTGCCAAGTTCAGCATAATACCGAATTAATTTGCTGAACACAAAATTAAAAAAATCTTATTATCGCGCAACTTAAACAAAATTAACAACTATTCATTTAACCTTGATGGTTTAATTACATTCTTCTTGTGAAAGAGCAAGCATAAAAACAAATGTTAATACAGGCAGAAAGTTGGCATGCACCATCAAATTTTGAAATCAGGTTAACAGAATATTACACAATCAATCTTTGCCATTAAATTCTCGACCCTTTGAATGTCAATTTACAGACTGATTGTTTTAAAATAAAGTCAGAAGAATTATGCCCCTGCTGGAATTTTGCTTCTGCAGCTGTGTCAAACAAAATGAATATAAATTTGTTCCAGCAAAAAAAATATTATGAACAATGAAACCATCCAGCCCGTCCTGATCAGCAAAATGATTCAATCTGGGCATGACCCAGGATGAGCTTCTGATCGCACAGCACTTCAAGATGGTGCCCAACCCAGGTGACTCTTTCTGTGCCAGTCACAGAAGTTGACCTGCAAGCATACATTACAATCTTTTTTTTTTTTTTTAATCTTAAAGGATTGGACAGGCTAGATGCAGGAAGAATGTTCCCGATGTTGGGGGAGTCCAGAACCAGGGATCACAGTTTAAGAATAAGGGGTAGGCCATTTAGGACTGAGATGAGGAAAAACTTCTTCACCCAGAGAGTTGTGAATCTGTGGAATTCTCTGCCACAGAAGGCACTGGAGGCTAATTCACTGGATGTTTTCAAGAGAGTGAGATTTAGCTCTTAGGGCTAAAGGAATCAAGGGATATGGGGAAAAAGCAGGAACGTGGTACTGATTTTAGATGAGTAGCCAGGATCATATTGAATCGCGGTGCTGGCTCGAAGGGCCGAATGGCCTACTCCTGCACTTGTTTTTGGCTATGTTTTTCTATGTTTCTAATCGCTCCACTCTTTTAAATCTCAACTCCTACTGTTCACCGTGAATGGCTTGACTGTAATCATGCAGTGTATTTCCGCTGACTGGTTAGCACACAACAAATAAATTAAACTAAACATCGGCAACATCACAAAGATCAGTGATGCAATATTATGGACTTCCTTCAGGACACCCCTCAAAACCTATGCCTGACCAAGCTTGTAGCCACCTACAAATGACGCCTCATTTGATTCAATGCTAGAATTTGTTTAATTGTATTTCCACAAAGAGTCTTATTAATATCTGACGGAGCTACAAAAATACCAACAGTTGCAGCTCACGGAAAGATGCAAATCCAGCCACAGTGTACAATATTTTTTCCAAGAATAATTAGACTTTTAAATTTCCCAGTCTGTTTATGTAAGTGGAAACTACCTGGAGAATGATGTTTGTTTAAAACCGTGGATAATTGTTTACTGTCCATCAAAGTCAGGATAATGGATTAGTCGTAATAACAGAAGCTTTGATTCTGATCACTGTGGTTTATTCTGGAAATTGATGCATTAAAATGATTCTATTTGAAACAGGAAACAGTTTGTGAATGTATATGATTGGCTATCTCACAGATGAGGAAGCCAGGGATCTACTCTGCAGAGCTTTCACGTTCCGCAATAGTTGTGGATCCAGCTGTCATAACACACAACGTGACCTTATTCACAGACGTGTGCAATGCTGATAAGAAATGACTTCAGCTGAATTTTTAATACCCAAGTCATAATCAGCTTGAACATCACACATCTTCAGCTTACTGTGCTACTCTAATGTCAAGAACAGAAGAATAACTTCAGAGTTTAAAACATTCCAGCATAGAATAATGACGGGGAGTGCAATCAGCAAGGAAGTTTGCAAGAACAGCATTCATGACATTATCTCATATTTTCTTATGTCACAGGAGGCTATTTGGTTCTTCTAGACTACGCCAATTATCAGAGCAATCCAATTCCCTCATCTATTCCCCAGTAACTCATTCTCTCTCTCGTGCCCATCAATTCCACCCACTGCTGCTGACATTGATTGATTACAAACCTAAATTGACACAAATATGCAGAAAATAAATTAAGACATTCGCAAGAGGTTGAGACATAAATCAGTCACTCCATGTTTCACCTATTAACTGGAACCATGTATATGAAGATGAATCATCTTTTTCAATGTGAAAAATCAATGAAGCAAGCATCCTGTAATTTACAGGTCACGTTTATGCAAAGACAAGAATGCAAATAAGAAATTGTTGATTACAATCAAGATTTACAAATGATTAAATTTTAAATTGTCTTCTACCACATAGGTTTAATTGGCAGTGGGGTATATGGGCTGATTGCATGCTTCTCAACATTTACAATTTAAATTATTCAATCCCGATTTTCAATTTGTTTGGACAATTAGCTTGCTTGCACCCATTCTCCAGAATCACTGGCCTTTGTAATAAATGGAGCACAGCAGGGTAGCAGTGTCTATTTTGTTCAACATTCATCAATAGGATAAAGTACAACTCTCAAAGTGGAATATTAATCAATCTGCAAATATTACTTTTGAACACCAGTAATTGAAATATGTATATAAATTAGTGATACCAGCACCAACTGTTCAATTCAGGCTGTGTACTATGAACATTATCATCCCGATGAGAGAGACGGTACATACTAACCACGAGGCGTCAGGGAGGCCTGTTTCTCCACTTCTGTTTGCTGCCGCAAGGTAGTTGGAATATTGTTGTGAATACGCTTGTAATGGTTGTACACAGCGACTGAAAGCACTTTCTTAGCATAGGACTGACCAACTACATATTTGTCGAGATAACTGTATATCTGAAAACAAAATTAGAATAAGACTTTGGTGAGGATCACTTCAACGACAATCAGACTTTTGAACATTTGGATACACTGCAAAGCAATCATACAAGCAGAGATTATAATACACAAGTACCCACATAATACTAGAACTGAAGAAAACTCAATTATGTAATTGAATAAGGGATGCACTGAACATGAATAAATAATCATTCTTGGCAAATGCACATAAATTAAATGTCACAAGTAGCAAATACGTCATGAGGTTTACACATATAAACCATTTGAAGAATCAGCTAATCTAATCTATTTTAAAGTTAGTATTTATATAATTAATCAAATCCAAAATTAAAAAAAATACTGCCTAGCACATATAGGTTAAATAACTTTCTTCCATACTTTGCTCAAGTGGTAGAATGCTGGCAGAAGCCAGGGAGCAATTTCCAACCTGCTCTGAAGAATTATACATGGGTAAATTTTACCTTTTTAGGAGGTGGTGGTGGTTTCTGTTGAAAAGCGAGTTTCACAGCTTCAGCTGCTGATTCTGGTTCCTTATTTAAGCTCTTCTTGGAGTCTGCTTCAGACAGCACCACAAAAAAATGGTGGCATTTTTCACATTTCACAAAGCGAGTTGAAGCTGAGGATAAAATAATAAGACTTCCTAAAACATCGTTCCTCACATCAACTTTGATGGTTAGCTTCAATCAGTGTACCATAACACATGCTGAATCTTGGTAGATGTAAAACAAGCGAAACAATTATTATTTCAATATTTTCACCGCTAATTCTCCAAACTGGCAGATCCTCGATGTTAACAAATGCCTGTCCGCTTTATGATAGCAAGTTGCTTTTCAGTTGAAGAAGTGACATGGCAGGAACAATATCATAAGCACTCACACAGGTATAAATCCCTCCTTTGCCAATAACTGTGATGCAACAGTACACGTTAAGATGTATCCTCCAAACACAATGCAAATTCCCTCCTTTTTAGTTATTTCACAAAACTAATAGGGAAATACTGTGCAATTAATAACTCCACCACATGAACGGCAGTGTGTTATATCTCAAGTAATTAAAATCATATTTCATCTTTTATAAAAATAGGATAAACTCTGGCACTGGTCAGCCACATTTTGAGTATTGTGAGCAGTGTCAAGTGTCAGAACCAGCACCAGTCATACCCTAAAATGAGGTGCCAAAGTAGTGAACACGGGACAGCGTGCATGCTGAACAACGAGTAAACGAGCTAAGCATTCACTTTGATTGTTCTTGAGCAGTCTCACATCGAGGAGTTGGCGGCCTCTTGCTGGGGATCAACCTCAGAGCTCCAACAGCAGGCACCTGCGGACCTAACATCGTGGGCCTCGCGGTCCCTTGGTTAGGGACCAACTTCGGGAGCTCCAACCGCGGGAGCTTCAGCCGCCCCGATCACGGGAGCTTCGAATGCCGGCTCGAGAGCTTCGATTGCCCCAACTGCAGATGGTTCAACTGCCCCGACCGAAGGAGAAAAGGAGGAAAAAGATAAGACTTTATTGCTTTCCATCACAGTGAGGAATATGGTGGAGCTGCTATGGTGGATGTTTATGTTAAATTTTATGTATTTGTGTGTCTTGTCGTTATTTTTGGCATGACTGTATGGCAAATCAAATTCTTTGTATGTTGCAAAACATACTTGGCTAATAAAATTACGATTATGATTATGAGATTACATCCCATCCATTATACTGAACAGCAGTGCTCCAGAGCTAGTCACACCTCCACCCAAGCTGCTCAAGAACAATCACATGCATTGAACTGACAATGTGGAATGTCTCCCAGATATATCCTGTTCATGAAGTGCAGGAAAATCCAATCCAACTAATTACTGTGTAATCACTCAGTTCTCTAATCAGCCTCGGTTTCCATGTTGTAGAACTAACCCTGAACAGAAGCTGTATTAGTCCCCCCCGCCCCCGTCAAAGTGTTTTACAAACGATTTATGGGCTTTTCCCATTTTAGATGAACAGCAATGTTAATACGGGGGAAATAATTTACTCCAAGCCTTCAGTTGAAGGTGATCCTAACCTCTACAAATTCAGATTTGAAGTGCTGGCTAAATTCAGCCTTCTAACTTTAAAATAACGAAGAAATATTTGATCATCTCTTTTAGAAGATGACAACCGAGCTTACAATCATCTCCTATCTTTCAGTCCCGAGGAAGGGTAAATGTCAATGACTCATTTCCTCAACAGATGCTGCCTGACCCACTGAGTTCCTCTAGCTGTTTTCTACTCCTGGAACTTTGAGAACCTCCTGATGTGATGTGTAGGAAGAGAAGTGATTACTGTAGATGTACTGGCGCAGTTCAGTGAGATAAAAATAAAGCCAAACCATTGAACTGGAAAACCAAGGAGGAATATACCACTGTGAAAGGAATAGATCACAATAACAGTTCTTGATGACCATCTTGGAATTTTGCACTGCTTCAGGGAAGACAAAAACCTGTCAGGAGGGACTGAAGCAAGATCTATCAGATGGATGAGCATGGATGTACCATTAAAGATGATGAATTAAGATTTTGAAATAGAAAGGAAGACTTAAAATTTAATTTACAAAATGTAAATGCTGGATTTGACTTTGTATGTAAGTGGCATAGATCTTGAAAGAGAAGAGAAATAAGTAAAAACTGAAGGAAACATTTCAGAAAACATGAAAAATATTTGTGGAATTTAGAACATTTAGCAGCAATGGAAACAGATGCATTGGTGGTGGTGGTGGTGACATTCCTGTCCACACCCAAGCAACAGAGCAAGCCACTGAGGGATCTTTCCAAATAAAGTGGTACAAAAGTATCTAATGATAAAATGAGGTGAATGTATTACTTACAAACAAAGGTCTCCACGTGAGTGCATGGGTCTCCACACTTTGGGCAGCGCAGCTGGTTTCCACCTTTTCCTGAACTGCCTGAACCAGAAGATCGCCTGCTGCCCCCTTCACTGACAGACTTCTGTAATGTGTCAGGAGTTCAATATTAGGGATTGGAAAGTCTACATTAAACATCCATCTCCCGATTTAGAAACTTTGAGTAAATATCCTAAATTTAATTTTATATATGTAAATAAATAGCACTATAGTAAAGCCCAGGTATAAAGTTCACATGAAAATGCTACTTTATACAAACACTGTTGTTATAGTTCTACAAAACAGTACTAAGAATATTTTTTGTTGACATAGCACTATTAAAAGAGTAACAAAATACCAGCACTACTGGAGTAGAGATATTAAGTAGCAGGGCCAAACCCTTTGTTAAAGAGGTAGGTTTTAAGGAACATCTTAAAGGGACAGTGATGTTTAGAAAGTGTTGAGCCTTGACAGCATGAAGCATTGTTACAAGTGGTGAAGTAACTAAATTCAGAGTTAGAATTAGAGGAGATCATTTATCTCAAATGTTTATAAACCAGGGGTGATTTTAGAGATATGAAGGGAGAAAACAACAGAGGAATTTTAAAGTGCAAGGGTTCTAAAATCAAAGAGTTGTCTCTCTGGTGGCCAATTTAGGTCAGTATAACAAGGTAGTTGGTGAGCTGGACATGGTGCAGGTTAGGTCACTAACAGCAGCGTTTTGAGAGATTGGAACTTTACACTGAGCAGCAAGGCATTTGAATCTCAAGACATTCAGGCTTTATTTATTTATTTAATTTATTTCGAGCAGAATAAAAGAATAAAAAGCAAGTGTGAAACAGCATACAAAAAACAAAAAACAAAAATTTTATAAAGTGTCATAAATAATATTTATAAATAAATGAAATCATGTGTCCGAAAAATAGCAGGAAGAAGCCAAAGCTTATTAATTCCCACCCCTTATTCAACTTCTTATAATTATCTTAATTTCTTAGTCACCTAGAATCGTACCTTGTTGCTATCTCCAGATGTATCTTTACCTCCATCTTTTGAAGCAAGCACAGTAACTGTCTCATGAAATGCTCTCTTAAAAACTTTTCTTCCTCCCTGTGTTTCAAAGCCATTCAAGTTTCCCAAGAATGGAAAATGGAACCGCATGGACGCAAATCCTGAAATAGAAAGGTTTCATTTTGCAGCTGCATGAATTGTGTTTCCTAATTCCATTTTATTTCTTCCCTCACCTAACTGGTCATGTAGTTAGCACCATCAGAAGAACAGATTTTAAATGGGCAGCTAGCCCGGCAAATGGCACGGTAATTACAGGTCCACCACCGATTTTCCGTCGTCTGATTAGCTCGGTGCCTCCTTTAATCTGAAGAAAATTACAAGAGCACACTCAAAATCACCCCGGAAGTCCCCTCTAAAATATGGCGCCTAGTCCTGGTGCGACGGCTGATCTCAACCGCATCGGGACTTCCACGTCACATTGGTGGGTCACGTTTCCCGGCTGCAGTCAGGGTTCTGGAACTCTGGCTCGGCCGGTGCCGGCAGATTCGTTCCATTGCTGACTTCTGTGACCGACGGTTGGTCTGACAATACAGATATTACGGCAAGGCTCTGGAACCAAGGCTGCTGGGAAATTGGTGGTAGACCTGTATTGCACTAAACCTTTAATGTTAGCGTATCTTGATTATCTGTACCCCAACAAAATCAAAATTTCTACAAAAATAGGCAATCCTTGTGAAACAGTTGATGAGCTGGACTTCAACTGCACATGGTAGAAAGCTAATGCAAATCTGAAAATGCATCTAGGAAATGTGCCCCAACCGTAGAAGACACAGTGAGAATATTGTAAAAAGGGACTACAGATGCTGATTTACCAAGGAGATACACAGAGTGCTGGAGTAACTCAGTGGATCTGAAGGCATCCCTGGGGATCATGGATAAGTGGCGTTTTGGGTCGGGACTCTTTTTCAGACTTATGAAGGAGAAAAGAGGGAGGAGAGGGGGTGGAGAAAGGCGAGGGGGAGGTTGTCAACCTATTAATTTTGTCTTGCTACTTGGAAGATTCACCTTGCTGTACCTTAACTACTGCGTTCCAGTGGGAAATATTGAAGAATTGTCTGGCCCACAATAAGGCAAACTGCTATGTTTTTGTCTGTTTGAGCTTAAAGGTGCTGCATGCTAGGCTGGTCCAAAAGGTTAAGGCACATGGGACCCAGGGCGAGCTGGCTAATTCAATCTAAAATCAGCTTGATGATAGGAGGCAAAGGAGCGCACTGGAAGGATGTGTTTCTGTATCATCAGGATCAGTGCTGGAACCTTTAACGTTTGTATTAATGACTTATATTAATGACTTCGACATGAATGTAGGAAGGATGGTAAGTAAGTTTATAAACACAAAAGTTGGTGGTGCTGTGCATAGCAAGGAAGGTTATCAGATTAGATGGAAAGCTGGGCAAAGTTTTGGCACATGGAACTTAATTCCGACAAAAAGTGGTGAATTTTGGAAAGTCAAATCGGGGTGGGAGAATAACACTAAACAGTAGGGCACCGAGATATGTTTATGAACATTGAGTGACCTAGTGCCAAATCCATAATTGCTGAAAGAGGCAACAAAGGTGGCTAGGAGGATGAATTATATGACTTTACAACGCATTGGTTCGGCCATACTCCAATGGAGTATGGTGTGCAGTTCTGGTCGCCACACTATAGGAAAGATCTGATTGCTTTGAAAATGGTGTGGAGGATATTCCACTCCTTTGACTGAAGAACCTCATGAGAGATTAGGGTCTGAAGAAGGGCTTCAGCCCGAAACGTTGCCTATCTCCTTCGTTCCATAGATGCTGCTGCACCCGCTGAGTTTCTCCAGCATTTTGTGCACCCTCATGAGAGATTAACTGGCAAAGTAGGCCAAGAGGTTTCCTGATACAAGTATAAACAGATTATGAGAGGCATAGGTAGGGTAGATAATCAAAATATTATTTCCCATGGTAAGAGTATCCAAAACATTGTTTTAAGGTGAGAGGTAGGAGATTTAAAGGGGATCAAGGGGAAAGATTTTACAGGGTGGTTGGTATCTGGAATGCGCTGCCGGAGGAGGTGGTTAAGTCAGATACATTTACTATGTTTAAGTGATATTGAAACCAACACTTCCTTATGCAAAACTTAGATGGATACAATTCTAATGAAAGCAACTACATTAATGCAGATGGGCAAAGGTCAGCATGGACATGGTGAGCCGAAGGACCGTTGCTGTGCTTGGTGACTTTATTATTATCTATCTATTCTAAAGTTATGAATGTTGGTATTAGTATAACCTTAGACATCCACTTAATCATTTCCATTTTCAATGAAAAGGCAGATTTTAAAATTTATTGTAATCTTTGGTGATAAAAAAACACCCTTCCAACTTGTCAGAATAATTGCAAAGTCAATGAAACTAAAGCAATGGAAAGATACAGGCAACAATACTCTTGAACCAATCAAGTCATTAATCTCTGTTAAAGACTTTTATATACCAACTATCTTTATATTGTAGCTAGGGAACATTTGATTTTGTTATAAACAATAAAAATGAAAGTATATTAAAATCAATTTATTTATGTCAATACAAGGTGGTTAGTGTGCATGTATCTAGTTCAGGATAGCCACAGATTACAGCCATGCTATAGCCTACAACATAATACTACGTTTACAAACACAAGAAGCTCTGTCAGGATGGAAATGGAATCATTGCTTGGAGTTCAGTGTTTGCCAGTGAGGGTAAAGAAAACTGAATTCACAACATGTAACAAACTAATTCATTCAGTATTGAATGCAGGTCAGCTGGGCCGACAGCAAGTAACTTCAGATGCCAAAAAAGTGCACAATGGAAACCTTGACTAATCATATGCCACCTTATAACATGGACAGCGCCCTCCATAATGTTTGGGACAAAGACCGATCATTTATTTATTTGCCTCTCTAATCCACAATTTGAGATTTGTAACAGAAAAAAAATCACTTGTGGTTAAAGTGCACATTGTCAGATTTTATTAAAGGTTTTTTTAATACATTTTGGCTTCAGATAGTGATTAGTACATAGTGCCCCCATTTCAGGGCACCATAGTGTTTGGGATACATGGCTTCACAGGCGTTTGTAATTGCTCAGGTGTATTTAATTGCATTCTTAATGCAGGTATAAGAGAGCTCTAGTCTTTCCATCGCCTTTGGAAAGTTTTATTGCTGTTTATTATCAACATGAGAATCAAAGGTGCCAATGAAAGTCAAAGAAGCCATTATGAGACCGAGAAACAAGAATAAAACTGTTAGACATCAGCCAAACCTTAGGTTTACCAACATCAACTGTTTGAAACATCATTAAGAAGAACAAGCAGTCTACCAGAGGACTGGGAGAAATTCAGAGTCCAGCAGAGGAGGACAAAGGGCTTAATTAGGAAAGGGAAAATAGATTATGATAGAAAACTGGCCGGGAACATAAAACCTGACTGCAAAAGTTTTTATAGAGATGTGAAGAGAAAAAGGTTAGTTAAAACAAATGTAGGTCCCTTGCAGTCAGAAACTGGTGAATTGATCATGGGGAACAAGGACATGGCAGACCAATTGAATAACTACTTTGGTTCTGTCTCCACTAAGGAAGACATAAATAATCTGCCGGAAATAGAAGGCGACCGGGGGTCAAATGAGATGGAGGAACTGAGTGATATCCAGGTTAGCGGGGAAGTGGTGTTTGGTAAATTGAATGGATTAAAGGCAGCTAAATCCCCAGGGCCAGATAGGCTGCATCCCAAAGTACTTAAGGAAGTAGCCCCAGAAATAGTGGATGCATTAGTGATAATTTTTCAAAATTCTTTAGATTCTGGAGTAGTTCCTGAGGATTGTAGGGTATCTAATGTAACCCCACTTTTTAAAAAGGGAGGGAGAGAGAAAATGGGGAATTATAGACCAGTTGGTCTAACATCGGTAGTGGGCAAAATGCTGGAGTCAGTTATTAAAGATGGGATAGCAGCACATTTGGAAAGTGGTGAAATCATTGGACAAAGTCAGCATGGATTTATGAAAGGTAAATCATGTCTGATGAAATTTATAGAATTTTTCGAGGATGTAACTAGTAGAGTGGATAAGGGAGAACTAGTGGATGTGTTATATCTGGACTTTCAGAAGGCTTTCGACAAGGTCCCACATAAGAGATTAGAATACAAACCTAAAGCACACGGTATTGGGGGTTCAGTATTTATGTGGATAGAGAACTGGCTGGCAGATAGGAAGCAAAGAGTAGGAGTAAACAGGTCCTTTTCAGAATGGGAGGCAGTGACTAGTGGGGTACCGCAAGGCTCAGTGCTGGGACCCCAGCTATTTACAATATATATTAATGATCTGGATGAGGGAATTTAATGCAACATTAAATGCTAGTTGGCAGTGTTAGCTGTGAGGAGGATGCTAGGAGGCTGCAAGGTGACTTGGATAGGTTGGGAGAGTGGGCAAATGCAGTATAATGTGGATAAATGTGAGGTTATCCACTTTGGTGGCAAAAACAGGAAAGTAGACCATTATCTGAATGGTGGCCGATTAGGAAAAGGGGAAGTGCAACGAGACCTGGGTGTCATGATACACCAGTCATTGAAAGTAGGCATGCAGGTGCAGCAGGCAGTGAAGAAAGCGAATGGTATGTTAGCATTCATAGCAAAAGGATTTGAGTATAAGAGCAGGGAAGTTCCACTGCAGTTGTACAGGGTCTTGGTGAGGCCACACCTGGAGTATTGCATACAGTTTTGGTCTCCTAATATGCGGAAAGACATTCTTGCCATAGAGGGAGTACAAAGAAGGTTCACCAGACTGATTCCTGGGATGGCAGGACTTTCATATGAAGAAAGACTGGATAGACTTGGCTTGTACTCGCTAGAATTTAGAAGATTGAGGGGGGATCTTATGGAGACTTACAAAGTTCTTAAGGGGTTGGACAGGCTAGATGCAGGAAGATTGTTCCCGATGTTGGGGAAGTCCAGAACAAGGGGTCACAGTTTAAGGAAAGGGGGAAGTCTTTTAGGACCGAGATGAGAAAATCATTTTTCACACAGAGAGTGGTGAATCTGTGGAATTCTCTGCCACAGAAGGTAGTTGAGGCCAGTTCATTGGCTATATTTAAGAGGGAGTTAGATGTGACCCTTGTGGCTAAAGGGATCAGGGGCTTTGGAGAGAAGGCAGGTACAGGATACTGAGTTGGATGATCAGCTATGATCATATTGAATGGCGGTGCAGGCTCGATGGGCCAAATGGTCTATTCCTGCACCTATTTTCTATGTTTCTATGTCTATGTTTCTAAGAGAGCACTGGTGAGCTTACTAATCGCAAAGGGATTGGCAGGCCAAGGAAGACCTCCATGGCTGATGAAAGAATAATTCTCTCTATAATAAAGAAAAATCCCCAAACACCTGTCCGACAGATCAGAAATACTCTTAAGCAGTGGATTTGTCAATGACCACTGTCCACAGAAGACTTCATGAACAGAAATACAGAGGCTACACTGCAAGATGCAAACCACTGGTTAGCTGCAAACATAGGATGGCCGGGTTACAGTTTGCCAATAAGTACTTAGAAGAGCAACCACAGTTCTGGAAAAAGGTCTTGTGGACAGATGTGACAAAGATTAACATATCAGAGTGATGGCAAGAGCAAAGTATGTAGGAGAGAAGGAACTGCTCAAGATCCAAAACATACCACCTCATCTGTGAAACACAGTGGTGGGGGTGTTATGCCCTGGGCATGTACGGCTGCTGAAAGTACTGGCTCACTTATTGTCATTGATGATACAACTGCTGATGGTAGTGGCATGATAAATTCTAAAGTGTATAGACACATCCTATCTGCTCAAGTTCAAATAAATGCCACAAAACTCATTGGCCGGCGGTTCATTCTACTGCAAGACAACGATCCCAAACATACTGCTAAAGCAACAAAGGAGTTTTTCAAAGCTAAAAAATGATAAATTCTTGAGTGGCCAAGTCAATCACCTGATGTGAACCTAATTGAGCATACCTTTTATCTGCTGAAGAGAAAACTTCTAGCCCTCAAAAGAAGCATAAGCTAAAGATGGCTGCAATACAGGCCTGGCAGAGCATCACTGGTGATGTCCATGAATCACAGACTTCAAGCAGTCATTGCATGCAAAGGATATGCAACAAAATACTAAACATGACTATTTTCATTTGTATGACATTGCTGTGTCCCAAACATTATGGTGCTCTGAAACGGGAGGGGGAGGGGGAGGGGGGGGGACTATGTATAAACACTGCTGTAATTTCTACATGGTGAAACCAAAATGTAGAAAAAAGGCCTTTATTAAAATAGGACAATGTGCACTCTAACCGCATGTGATTTTTTTCCTATTACAAATCTCAAATTGTGGAGTACAAAGAGAAATAAATAAATGATGGATCTTTGTCCCAAACACTATGGAGGGCACTGTACCTATTCGGCACTGCATCATTTTCGTGACACAATAATACACTATGTAATTGCATTGTTCCCCTAAAAAACGAGAGCTCACCCTACAAAACAAGTCTTCAGTGAAAGCAGTATAAAGTGATAAAGTGACTCACATTTATACTCAAGGTATCTTATCAAGGTATCTTAAAATGTTTTACAAATAATGAAGGAATTTTGGACGCAGTAATTATTAAAATGAAGAAATTGCTGCGGCCAAATTACACGTAACAAACGTGAATTAAACGATAAGCTCGTCAGTTTTGAGCACTGAATGAGGACTGATCTACTTGTAATGTGAGATTTTCCACGTCCACCCGATACAGAAGATAAGAGCCCACCTGACACTCCGTTGGACATTGTGTGGGACTGTCAGTGTAAACTAAGTGGAATCTGAATCGGAAACTTTGGGCACAACCCGGGATCTGGGCCCGATATCATCAACACTCGTGTGTTTAGTAGGTGCCCTCCCCCCATTTATGTTGTGGTCCCGACGGCCTGCGTGTGCTGTAACCCCGGTGTGATCTTACCCAGACCCGAGGCGGCTGCGGACGAGCGCAGGAGCCGAGCAGCCGACGAGCAGGAACACATCACCACAATGCAGGACATTGGTGTCCGGGGCCTCCCCCTGGGGCCGGCGCCACTCCCACCGGCGAGGGGGCTTTTCCCTTACGGCCGGGCCGGGCCGAGGCTCTCTTCTCCTCGGGGCCGAGCGCCGTCAACAACAGGCCGGGTACGTGGGTCAGCTCCCACGGCGATGACGGCTGGATGAGGAGCGGTGGCGGTGGCGGTGGCGGTGCCCGACACGGAGGCCGGAGCTGAGGGAGCGGGGCGCGGGCCCGACACGGACTCGGACACTGAGGGAGCGCGGGCTCGGACACTGAGGGAGCGCGGACTCGGACACTGAGGGAGCGCGGGCCCGACACGGACACTGAGGGAGCGCGGACTCGGACACTGAGGGAGCGCGGGCCCGACACGGACACTGAGGGAGCGCGGACTCGGACACTGAGGGAGCGCGGGCCCGACACGGACACTGAGGGAGCGCGGGCCCGACACGGACGCGGACTGAGGGAGCGCGGACTCGGACACTGAGGGAGCGCGGACTCGGACACTGAGGGAGCGCGGGCCCGACACGGACACTGAGGGAGCGCGGGCTCGGACACTGAGGGAGCGCGGACGCGGACGACGCCGAATCGGCGACGCTGACGCACGGTCACAGCCGGAAGCGCCGCGGCCGGTCCTTCCGGCCGACACGGTGAGGGGGGGGGGGGGGGATGAAGGGATCCGAGTGAGGGAACGGACAGTAAAGGTGCTTCAAGCCATAGTCGCTCACCATAGGTGGATGCCATTCCCTATGTGTGACATTACGCCACACATGAGCCTAAAGGCAAAGTATCCTATCCCTTGGGTACACAAAATGTCCGAGAAACTCAGCGGGTGCAGCAGCATCTATGGAGCGAAGGAGATAGGCCGTTCGGGCCGCTTTCCTACCCACTGACTCCCACGGGTATCTGGACTACTCTTCCTCCCACCCTGCTTCCTGTAAGGACTCTATCCCCTATTCCCAATTCCTCCGTCTACGCCGCATCTGCTCCCAGGATGAGGTGTTCCACACCAGGGCATCACAAATGTCATCATTCTTCAAGGAACAGGGATTCCCCTCCCCCAAATTAAAATCTCTTCCTCGTATCCTATCCCTTGATGAGTTTGCACTCTGTTGCTGACGCAGAGACAGGCTTGAAATGGATATCTGGACAATTATCCTCCTGTATAAAAGTACTTTATTAATTCCCTCGCTGAATATGAAACTGCTACTGAATCAGCGACACCGAATCAAACCATAGCTGCCACCATGTTCAAACCCGAATGCTTTGGCACAATGGGGACCTGACCTGACGTTTACATCCACTCAGTTTCAGGTCGGGTAGCCAGATCCTCGAAGGAACGACAGGTAGACAAAAGTGCTGGAGAAACTCAGTGGGTGCAGCAGCATCTAAGGAGCGAAGGAAATAGGCAACGTTTCGGGCCGAAACCCTCAGATGAAGGAACTCTTGGTATCTCATGGAAAATCTGATGTTTGATTCACTTTTGTAACCATGGCATTACGTGACTGGTCCAAGTGTCTTTCTTATCAATGACAAAACCTAGAACCCAGAGGACATAGGTTTAAGTTGAGCGAGAACCTGAGGAGCAACCTTTTCACACAAAGAGGGGTAGGTATATGGAACGAGCTGCCAGAGGAGGTAGTTGAGGCAGATACTATCACAATGTTTAAAACACATCTGGAAAGGTATATGGATGGGAGAGATTTGAAGTGATATGAGCCAAAAGCATGCAGGTGGAACATGATAGGGTGCATTCACCCTATCAATTCCCCTCATGGTTTTAAACATCTCTATAAGATTATCCCCTCGCCCCTGCACTCCAAGGAATTCCAGGTTGCCCAAACTCTATAGTTTAGACTCTCAATTGGACTGCTGCCAAATAATTATAGCATTCCATGCCTGAATTCGTCAGGTTGTAAATACTTGAGATTTTTAGACAATAGACAATACACAATAGGTGCAGGGGTGGGCCATTCGGCCCTTCGAGCCAGCACCGCCGTTCAATGTGATCATGGCTGATCATCCCCAATCAGTACCCCATTCCTGCCTTCTCCCCATATCTCGTGACTCCGCTATTTTAAAGAGCCCTATCTAGCGCTCTCTTGAAAGTATCCAAATAACTGGTCTCCACCGCCTTCTGAAGCAGAGAATTCCACAGACTTTGTTTCCTCATCTCTGTTCTAAATGGGTTACCCCTTATTCTTAAACTGTGGCCCCTGTTTCTGGACTTCCCCAACATCGGGAACATGTTTCCTGCCTCTAGCGTGTCCCAACCCTTAATAATCTTATATGTTTCAATAAAATCCCCTCTCATCCTTCTAAACGGCAGAGTATACAAGCCCAGCTGCTCCATTCTCTCAGCATATGACAGTCCCGTCATCCCTGGAATTAACCTTGTAAACTTAATTGACTACAGCATTAAAAAAGTAAAAACATATATATGGCACTTTTATCGCAATACAATATTTTCCTCTGTTTTGCTTTATGTACATGATTTGGCATTGACAATATTCTAATCTGGACTCTACATGTCTTGTTAATAATTTTTCAGTCTTGTGGAGGAGATAACATGGTGTTTACTGGTAAATCCATATCCTAGATCCCTGCAGTGGGAGCCACATTGGTAATCACAACAACTTCCAGTACAAAAACCTAGAACAGTAGTTCCCAACCTTTTTCATCCCGTTTACCCCTGGCAGCTTTAATAGCACATAACAATGTTATTTCACTTATTTATGGACAGATGAACAGATACTGGTATACCTGAACCAAGCACAGTCAGTCAATGATAAAAAATATGTACAAATCCAGAATCAACAAATTTACCCCCTGGGAATGAATTTTGCCCCAGGTTGGGGGACCTTTGATCTAGAGGTTGGTTGTGGACAACTGTCCCTTAATATCTCCCACACTATATTGTGTGCGCACAATTGTTGATTGAATACGATTATAAAATGGGGGATGATTTTGCCATGAACACTTAATGTAAGGGAATATTGAGCCCATTCTTGCTGGGGAAGTTCCTGCAATCCTAGCCTGTGTTTGACTCGTATCTTTAGATGATGTGGCCAGGATGCAGAGTATCTATCTGCTGATCTAAAGCATCCTGAACTGTAGCTGCATGTCTTGACACTGAAACGTCCTGGCCGGGCCCAGCCTCCAGTGAGATAGACTGTAAAACCTTCATGTAATTTGAAAGTTAAAATTTAAAACTAATTTGTTAAAATTAAATATTTTTAAAAAGTAACAAAGAGTCTTTAGATTTTACAACTGATGATGCAAATCACATTGTTTTGAACATTTTACAACAAAGGAGGCCATTTGGCCAATCACCACACCCAGTGGATTAAAATTCCCATCAGTTATATTCCCTTGTACACAAAAATGCTGGAGAAACTCAGCGGTTGCAGCAGCATCTATGGAGCGAAGGAAATAGGCAATATTTCGGGCCAAAACCCTTCTTCAGACCTTTTGTGTACCTTCGATTTTCCAGCATCTGCAGTTCCTTCTTAAACAGTTATCTTCCCTCTCCATATTTCCATGAAACTCTTCTTTTCTCCAACAATGAAGTTAATTTACAATAAGCATTTAACCTACTAGCACATCTTTGGGATGTGGGAAAAAATGTATAAATTAAAGCTCTTTGGATTTTCCTTATTATTATTTGCCTCAATTTTACTCTTCTGATTTATTTCTTTAAGTATGCTCCTCAGTTCCAAAAACTCCTGGGATACACATGATCACAGGAAAAGGTGGCTATCAAAGATCCTATAGTGCAGTGCCTATAGTATCTATCAAAGATTATAGAGGAGCCTCATATAGAGCTCCTCTATAATCTTTGGTATCTATAGCTCCTGTAGTGTCTTTCAAAGATTGATCCTTGGTATCTTTGATCTCCAGTGTGGGAGTGGCCGCCACGAGATCACGTGCCCCTCGCCTCAGTCACGTGCTTGAGACCCACATAGGGAGCCCTGGTCACGTGCTCCGCCCCCGTCACGTGCGGAGGGGGGGGGGTTGTCGGACCGCGGCTCCGCGATGGAGATGGAGAAGGAGGAGGATGAGGAGGCGCCGCAGGAAACCCAGACCGGGGACGGTCCCGAGCCCGAGCCCGAGCCCGAGCCCGAGCCCGAGCCGGCGGAGAAGCAGGAGCCCGACAAAACGTAATGCCCGCCGCGACTCGCTGCTCGGGTGTTGCCGGCCGCCGTTATATCGGGAGCGCGGCCTGTGGTTCAGGCTCCTGGCTCGTCCCTCCGACATTCAGGCTCGTCCCTCACCCCCCCCCACCCGGCCCGTTCCCCTTCACCCCTTCACCCCGCAGCGTAAACATGCTGCAAACTCTATTTGGTTATACCTATCCTTTTGAAATTTTAATTATTCTCTTGGGAGTAAACTGTGTGTGTGTGTGTGTGAAAGTGAGCTCTGAAACTTGGATTTAGGCTCTTAAGTTGATTAATTAATTACGGGACACTGAACGCTAATTATGGGATCAAACATCCCTCAGCCAGGATCCAAATGTTTATTTTTAAATCTTTGTTATTATTTTATTATCGGTATATTAGATTTATGTCGAACGCTCAAACAAATTGCAGGACTTATGTGATTAAATAGATGATAAAGTTGTCCACTTGTGCTGGGTGGAGTTTTTGCGTTTAAATCATTCGCAATTGTAGGCAAACACTTTCCCATCTGAGTCTTACCGCACTTGGTTTAATGTTTTTTTTTTTCATTGTATTTGAGTTCATTTTGATTCTGTTTCCTTATTGTACTGCGAGGGTTCGTTGAATTAACTCGTGTACATTCATCTACATTTACTAATTTTTTGTTCTACAATGGGTTGGAATTTGTAATTCTCTTTCGGTATTATTTTGGATAGTCCATAACTATTAGTGAAAATTAAGTTATTAATTCAAAAGGGGATTGGAAATAAGCAAAAGCAGCATTGTCATTAACTTAAACTGAGCTGTTCCTGTGCATTAACATTAAAGTATCGAATCTAAATACTGTTTTTAGTTGTCATTTTCCTTACATTTTTTTTGTAACTTTTATGTATGAAGATTTTAATCTGTTTTTCCCTTTTTGTATTTGTAATGGCAATCCACATTTCACTACACCAATTGGTGTGTATGTGACAAATAAAGAACCTTTGAAAGAACCTTTGTATTTTAGCTCTTTACAAAAGTTTGCAATTTTCTGATATGTTCAACAACTTTTTTGCAGGGTTAACTTTTTCTATGATTGGAGCTTCTATCAACTGGCATTATTTTGGTTACTTGGTCTTTGCTAATTATTCAAGAACTGCTTACAGTGTGGGGATCGCTGTTGTCGGTGCATACTCGGTGGGGGTGAAGAGCCTGTTTCCACGCTGTATCATTAAACTAAACCTTAAATGCTCTGTATTGTAATAGTGCAACCACCCTTTCTGTTGCACAGTCAGTATCTCATGGGATCATAGGATACTGATACAGGCCCTTCAGCCCAACTTGTCCATGCTGCCTATCTATGCTTATTTGCATTTGGTGCATATCCCTCTAAACCTTTTCTTTTTGTAAAATATTTTTATTAGAAGTAAATACATATTAAGAAGAAATAATATAAAATCGAAAAAAAAGGAAACATATTATTCGTCACATACATTCTTAATATTTTTAAAATTTACGGTCATTCTTATTTATACTTTTATGTTTTTTATTATTTTATAACAGTAGGAAGTAAAGAGAAATAATAAAAAGAAAAAGAAAGAAGAAAGAAAGAAAAAATCAATAAAATGAGTGGAGTATTAAGCAAGATATTCTTCATTGGAGATATATTCGTGGTCTATTGTATATAATTCTTCGTCTATTCCTTCATTCAGGCTTCAGTCAGGGCCTCGAACCGGACCACCTTAACCCTTTAAGTATTCAATAAATGGAGACCATATTCCTCTGAATTGATCTAACCTGTCCATTAGGACAAGTCTTAATCTTTCCAGATCTCCGAAATTTCTGTAATCCACATTTTGATTGTGGGGGATATGGGACCTTTCCAAAATCTTAGTATTAATTTTTTACCAATTATTAAACTATAACCAATAAAAAATATTTGTTGTGTTGTTAGTAGCTGATCCGTTTCTAATATTCCTAATATGATTAATTTTAAGTCTGGAATTACATTTGCATTAACTACATTCGGGATTATCTTAAAAACTTCTGTCCAAAAATTAGTAATTTTTGTACATTTTGTGAATGAATGCGTTAGATTAGCTTCTAACTGCTGACATTTATCACATATAGCAGAAACATTTGAAAAAATTCTGTTTAATATGGATTTTGAGAAGTGTAAAACTTTAAATTATATCAAGGAGTGTCTGGCATTTAATGAGCAATGCTGTATATGTTGTAAACTTTCATTCCATGCCTCTAAACCTTTTCTATCCATACACCTGTCCAAACCTTTTAAATGTTGCTATAGTATGTTCCTCAACTACCTCCTCTGGCAGCTCATTCCTTATACTCACAATGTTAAGTTAGAAAGTTGCCCTTTGGGTTCGTAATACAACCTATCACTCTTGCTTTAAAGCAATGACCTCTGGTTTTCGATTCCCCGCTCTAGATACAAGACTGCATTTACCCATGTATCGAATGCCTTCTTAACCACTCTATCTACTTTTGACACAATTTTCAGGGAACTATGTACTTCTTACTCTATGATCCCTCTGCTCTACAACATCCCCTGGGGCCCTGCCATTCACAATGAAGGTCTTGCACTGCTCAATCTCTTGGATTCTTTTTACTGCTGGATACATAGCACATCTGTTGGGTAGGGTACATTGCCAACTAGTATTACATTCAAGTTAGATGTGTGCAAGTTACTTATTTCTCATAATAAATAAATTGTACAGTTCCTGTTAACTCTTTATTCTGAGGGAAGAAGTCTAAATTGTTCAGACTAATGTGACCCTCTCTTGGTCCAAGGAAGATGATAGGCAGGTGGGTACATCCCACGGCACATGGTAGGGGAAAGGGAAGAAATGGAAAATTGTTTGCAAGGCAATATTTAATGAAGAAGATAAGTTGTTTCAAACACTCAACAGGTCAATAGCATCCGTGGAAACAGTTAAATTGGCGATTTTGTTGGTTTAAGGGTACGGATAATTCAATCATTGTTCACTGATAGTAGGTGACAAGTATAAATAAGCCATGTGGGAAAATCCATCCACGTATTGAACATTTTTGAGCAAAGTTTAACTTTGTAAAACCACCATGGTTTCCACCACTAATTCCTATTTAAACCTTCATGATGCAAGTTGGTTATGTTTGGACAGGTGTGCCTTTTGGGAACATTTGAGTGTTTTGTGTGACAGTATACTTTTCTTTAACAATAGTGAAGAAGATGAACCTTCCAAAGATGAAACGTCAAGTTTGAAGGACAAATCCAACAGATTTCATCCATATTCAAAAGACAAGACGACAAATGGTGACAAGAAGGATTATAACCGTAACCGAGTTTTCATTAACAACATCCCGTATGATACAAAGTGGCAATTCATTAAAGACCTGATACGACAGAAAGGTAACTTAATGGGAGCAGTTTCTCAGGAGAATAATCATACTTTCCAGATGTTAACATGTTCTCAGACTGTGGGGTTTAGCTTTTTTCAGTTTACTGATGGGGTATTAATAATTGAAAACAACAACATAAATTAAAGTAACATTCTAAATACACGATATAAACGCAGTGAAACTATACGGGAATTAGACTATTGAATGGCAATATACGAGGCAACTGTATGCTATCATAAAACTGATCTTTGGCTTCAAAACAAGTAAAATATTTTATTGCACTTAATTTGTAAGAATGAGATCAACTGTGCATAAAATAAAAATTGTCCTATACTTCGGTGAAATGAGGGAAGCTGTTTTAAGAGCTCCATGTGTGTGCTTCATGTGGTTTAGTTGTTGCAATATCCTGTAATGCACAAGCAGAAATACTTTGAAGCTTTTATGAATTGTATTGTTATAGTCCAACCACAAAGTTATCGCTGCTAATACGATGATGACACTTGCGCACAAACAAATGTCAAAAAACTATTCCACCCCCCTGTATCCTGGGAGACTACAACATAAGGCATTTGTAGCATAAACTGTACCTCTAGGATTGAAATACCAACTGAGTGCTTTTTCTCACTAAAATAGGTTGTTGAGATAGCTTTTTTTGTAAACTATTCTGGAAATCTGTGTTCATTGCATTTGAAGTTATGTCCAAGGCTTCCAGTCCCAGTTCATGTTGCGATCTTTGCAAAAGACAATTTGTGTTTAAAAAGTGAACATGTAGAATGCATCAAAATCTGTATGGGAAAAGTAGGATTAGCAAAAGAAGGTCCTCCAACCTCATTTTTTTTTTTTGGGCATTAATCACCATTATCCCATTCCTGTTGATTAAACTTTGGATAGGGCTGGGTATGTTTTGTTCAAGTCGTCACGTCACACTTATTTATATAGCACATTTAAAAAACAACTCTCGTTGGCCAACGTGCTTTACATTTGTATAAGAATAGTATAACAAACAAATGACATACATATAGCCCTCGCTCAGAGGACATCAAGAAAGGCTTGGGAGTACAGATGGGTTTTTAGTCTCGAATTAAAGGAGTCGATGGAGGGGGCAGTTCTGATGGGAAGAGGGATGCTGTTCCACAGTCTAGGAGCTGCAACCGCAAAGGCGATTGCAGCTCCTAGACTACTTTACGCAACTATAAAATATGCGACTACTTACATAGAAACATAGAAAATAAGTGCAGGAGTAGACCATTCGGCCCTTCGAGCCTGCACTGCCATTCAATATGATCATGGCTGACCATCCAACTCAGTATCCCGTACCTGCCTCCTCTCCATAGCCCCTGATCCCTCTAGCCACAAGGGCCACATCTAACTCCCTCTTAAATATAGCCAATGAACTGGCCTCAACTACCTTCTGTGGCAGAGAATTCCAGAGACTCACAACTCTCTGTGTGAAAAATGTTTTTCTCATCTCAGTCCTAAAAGATTTTCCCCTTATCCTTGAACTGTGACCCCTTGTTCTGGACTTCCGCAGCATCGGGAACAATCTTCCTGCATCTAGCCTGTCCAACCCCTTAAGAATTTTGTAAGTTTCTATAAGATCCCCCGCAATCTTCTAAATTCTAGCGAGTACAAGCGGAGTCTATCCAGCCTTTCTTCATATGAAAGTCCTGACATCCCAGGAATCAGTCTGGTGCACTTACAGTAGCGTTTTCTGGCCAACTTACTCAGAATCCCCCTCCAGCTGTCAGGGCCAGAGGATTTTTCCCATCGATGAAAAATAAAAGACTAAATTAATGTTTAAAAAATGTTGAGATTCTCTGCTGTCAATCATGCCATGAAGGCCACGCCTCTTCCAGTGGGAGGGGGAGGAGCTATAAAACCCAGAAGTGTGGGCGTGGTTCAGTCTCGGCAAGATGGGGAGGGTCACGACTCGCAGTCTGAGCTGGAAATCTACAGAGCACTGATAATGCTGACCTGTGAGTGCCCTTTATGTGTTTTTAAACTCTGCCTTCTGCAACTGTGTGGCTATTGAAATGTGTGCCTTTTGCAACTAAAAAAAGATGAAAATGTCTAAAATTGATTGTCCACCCTCTCCCCCTTCTCTCACAGTCTCTTACCTGTTTTCGACAGAATCTCTGGCAGTTTCTGATCTGCGAGCCTGCCGGGCCTGAGTGACTGAGCTGCTAGCCCAAGAATCCATTTGGCCCACAATGTCCATACTAGCCCTCTGCAAACCAATCCCTTCGGCCCACAACACCCGTGCCAGAAAGCCACCCCCCCACCACACTGGACAGCAATCTTGGAATTGGTGGAGAGGTGGAATATTAGCCCTTCCGTGTGAACATGGGACCCAACGGGTCCCACTTAGTGTAGTTATCTATTTAATTAAAACTCTAATCTTGACCACTTCCTGTTTGCGCTGTATATTGATTTTAGAAAAAACGCGATCACTTACGGCTGATTTTTGGCCACCTTCCTCGGGGTCCCTCTCCTGTTGTTAGAGTCAGAGGACTTTTCCCATCGATGAAAAATAAAAGACTTATTAATGTTTAAAAAATGTTGCAGTTCTCTCTCCTGTCAATCATGCCATGAAGGCACGCCCCTTCCGGTGGGAGGGGGAGGGACTATAAAACCCGGAAGTGTGGACGTGGCTCAGTCTCTGCAAGATGGTGGAGGGAGAGGCCACGACTCTCAGTCTGAGACGTGAAACAATTGAACACACTGAATGTGAGTGTGGTTTTTATGGTGGTTTTACCCTGCTTCAAATGGTATGAAACTGCATTTGAACTTGGTGGCCTTGCACCCTGCTTGAATTTGGTGGTCATGCACCCTGCTTGAAATGGTATGAAACTGCACTTGAATTTGGTGGCCTTGCACCCTGCTTGAAGTGGTAGGAAACTGCACTTGAATTTTGTGGCCTTGCACCTTGCTTGAAGTGGTAGGAAACTGCACTTGAATTTGGTGGCCTTGCACCCTGCTTGAAATGGAATTTCAAGGAATAGCCGTGACTCAACTGCCAGCCCACCAGCTGTGAGTGAGCTGCCGGCACACCAGGCTTCTGTTACTGAGCTGCCAGCCCAATAATCCATTCGGTCCACAATGTTCTTACTAGTCCTCTGAAACCAGTCCCTTCATCCCACACCACCCATACTTGCGCTCCAGAAAGCGCCCCCCCCCCCCCCCCCCCCCCCCCCCTGTGCAGAATATATGGTTACAGAGAAAGTGCAGATTAAAGTACAATGGCCGCAATGAGGTAGATTGGTTTGGAGACTTGTATTCCGAAGTTGTCCTCGAAACTACGCAGCCCTCTGTAGCTTTGGCACAATGTCCCTTTGTGTTCCTCTCCTTTGTTTAAAGGACAATGGGTTGGAGGCTATTTTTCGCTTACCAGCCATGACATTTGAATCTTTGTTTTCATAGATTTCTGCATTTAACTATATAGAAAATCCTACATTTTATTTAAAAAAAGGCACAAAGAACTGATTGGAGTAATTCAGTGGGTTAGACAGCATCTCTGGAGAACATAGATATGTCACCCTTTGGGTTGGGAGCCTCCTACAGACCGTTTTGGTTTGGGGCCCTTCTTGTTTCTAACTACATTTTAACAGTTGTGTCAAAAGCAATTTAACGGAAATATTACCAATGAGTGAAGGAATTAAAGGGTTATGAGGAAAGTGGACTGAAATGTTAGATCAGTCATAATCCCATTGTAAGTGGAGCAGCACTGAAGGCAGAATGGCCTGTTCTGGTGCTCACAGTTGTTAACCACAGTTGACCATTTGCTGAACATTTATAATGTCCATGGGTACATGTCATGGAATTGTTAGGCCATCACAAACCTGCAAATTCCCAGCTCTCTGGCTGGGAAGTCTGCCTGCTGAGTCTGAGTTTGCACTGAACATCCTCTACGGTGCAGAATGCTATGCCAATCAACTGGAACCGATGTTCTCTGTACTGACCACTTCTGATGCCATCCTTGTAGAAATGTAATGGTCTGAGGGCAGGTGGCTGGAGATCATGGGAGCGGAAGATCTTTAGTTTAGAGATGCAGCGTGGAAACTGGCCGTTCAGCACTCAGAGCCCGCCCCGACCAGTGATCACCTGTACACTAGTTCTATCCTACACACCAGGAACAATTTGCAGAAGCCAATTAACCTACAAACCTGTACGTCTTTGGAATGTGGGAAGAACAGGAGAACAGAGTATCCGGAGAACAGGAGCTCTATGATCTCTATGAAATAGACTTCAGGAAGAACAAAATGGACATGGTACCACTGATCATCAGAGGGGACCTGTGTGGAGAGGGTGGCGGATTTCCGCTTCCTGGGAATCCATATTGAGGAGGACCTGATGTGGAGTGTGAACACTTCTGCGCTGCTGAAAAAGGTCCAGCAGAGACTGCACTTCCTGTGGCTGCTCAGGAAGAATACCATCACTCAGAGACTGCTGCTGTCCTTTTATCGGTGCTCCATTGAGAGCATCCTAACATACTGTGTATGCGTGTGGTACACCAGCTGCACAGCGGCTCAGAGGAAAGCGCTCCAGAGGGCCATTGACAATGCCCAGAGGATTGTCGGCTGCCCTCTCCCTACCTTGGATGACTTACACAGTTCCCGCTGCATCAAAAAATCCCAGAATATTATAAAGGACATTTCCCACCCCGGACACTCCCTGTTTGAACTGTTGCCGTCAGGCAGACGGTACAGATCTGCAAGGACAAGGACAAACAGACTTAAATACCCACTGCTATAAAGGCACTAAATGTAGCCGCCAAGGGACGCAGGGACTAAGGGACTGTGGTTGGTACACTGTGAAATCGACAGAAGGATGTAGGGTTGGGTGTTTATGCGTGCTATTTTCATATTTATTTTAGTTTTTTATCTTTTTTAATATTTTACCTTGTATGTATCGTTAGCTTTTAGAAATGTTTGAATGGTCCACTAACTGGCTGACTTTTTTTAAATTTCGTTGTACATGGTTCATGTTACAATGACAATAAAGAAACTGTTCTATTCTATGTTCTTAGTGATTTATTATTTCATTTTTCATAGTGTGCAGTATCTAATTTTTAGTCAAAGGAAAATGTTGAGACTTTCTATTTCATCAGTTTGGTTTAGTAGCTGCTGTTTCCTATCTTCTGCCTGTGAACCTTACTCAATTTAATAGGTTCACATATGGTTCCATCAGCAACTGCTGACTGTCTTGTAGAAAGGAGAGTAGCAAAGTACTATTCAAAATAACAAAACTAGCTGCTATCCATGTAATTCCTTTTCATATTTTTCCAATTTTGAAAGGATTTTATTAGCACGTCTAACTTTCGTATCTCCATATCAAGAACACTCTGAGATTACAGTTAAGGCTCATTCAATGTTTGGTTAACTTCCTTTAAAATCCTAGTATAGAAACCATCTAATCTTGGGATTTTCCATCCCTTTAATGCTGTTATTTGCTAGCAGCTTGCTTATTTCCTTCTAATTTCTGTCCATAAAACATCAGTTTTGTTTTCAAGTGTACTGTAAATAACCACGAAAAAAAAAGTTTTTTTTTCATTCGCAATACTGCCATTGGGATCCATTTTATTAGTTTTCATAATGTATTTTTATTATGTCATTGCAAAGCATTTTTTATTGACTATGTATGGCATCCCTTGCAAACATATTTTCATTCATCCTTTTTGTCAGCAGCTATGCCAACTTCTTTTGCCTAACTATATTCACCTGGATTATGATTGTATCCTCCTCTTTGCCCTTGGCCTTTAGGTCATTGCTCAACCTCCATCACTTCAGGGAAAACAAACTTGGTGTACACAATATGTTCTCTAAGTCCCCAAAACCAGGCAACATCTTGATAAATCTCTTCTGCAGACTTCCCAGCACAGCTGTATTTTTTCCTGCAGTAAAGTGACCAAAACTGCATACAATACTGCCAAGTGTAGACTAACCAGCATTTTCTAAAGTTGCAACTTAACATCCCATTATTTGTATTTATGCCCCAACCTACAAAAGCAAACTTGTTGATAAAATGTGTGCAGGCATTGGCTGAGCACCTTATGAAAGCATGGCATAAAGCTCTCAAGAGACAGTGTTTCTGGTATTTCCCCTTGCAGAATAACAGTTTTAATTTGTTGTGTTGAGCTATGTAGTGTCAATATGTGTAAGGTAGGTGATCTAATGTTATAAAAATACTTAATGGCTTGCTGTACACAAGAATTGTTCTGTTCGGTGATACATTTTTAAATAACTTAATTGCGAATGAGAATGTTTTTAAGTTTTCAACTCTTCAATATATACAGTGCAAACTTATTCTGTGTGGTTGAATGACCAAGAGCAATCTGAGACTGATTAGCAGAGCTGTGTAAGAAATCCCGAGACCAAGCATCAGCAAAAAGGCCTTCCTAATAAGGATTTGTTTTGTATAGCAGTCACTTGTATAATTTGGGGGTTAGTTCAGGCCTGGATTATTGAAGTTCTATAATTGATGGTTGAGCATTGTAACTTCTAAATATGTTGAATGTTAAATTTATTTATTGTGCAAGTGGTTTTCTAGGCTTTTTATGGTGTAAGGAAATTGTAACTGGAAGAGAAAATGTAGAAAATTACTGATTCTTGCCTATGTCATATGGGAAAACTGGAAGTTGTTTTACTTCCTCCCAACTTTTTTGATCAAGTTAGACTTTGATTCCAAGTTTTTCTTTTTAACACCTGTATTGCTGAGCTAATAACTGGAGCTTATACTGAATTTGCGCTGAGAACATTGTCTGTAAGCTTAATTTTTGCAACTGTCGTAAGGTGACACACAGTTTAACTGTGAAGCTCAATGTCTTGGATTTGGTTTTTATGCCATGTTATGGCTGAATTATTGCTTTTGTGTGTTGTGCAATAAGCATTTTCTTTGCAGCATTGTGTTTCTGTAATTAACACATTGAGGATTGTAAGCTTTGTCACCTTACAACAGTCTATTTTGACTGTCACAAAGTTGGCATTGTCAGGAAATGTAACCTACTTTAGCAATGTTGGATTGTTTATTAAATGGTCGTAACAATGTTTGTTATTTGTTCACCAACCATATCATTACAGGCCAAATATGTTTAATTTACTGCTATACACTAGAAAATGTTGTTTGAATTTAATTTGGACTGTGCAGGGGACAAATCTTTGGGGCAAATGTTTTGATTTTCATTTTTTTTAATTGTTATTAGGAGGCGTGCTGGTCTGGTGTTGATTGTTGGTGAATAATGGGTTGTTCCTCTGTAGTGTTTATGCGGCAACAGTGAAGTAAGTGTGTGGTCTTTTAAATGCATTGTTTTTGGTATTTCCCCTCTGTATATCTCATGTAGTTGGTGATGTTATATACGTGGAACTCTTTAAGGATGCTGAAGGAAAGTCAATGGTAAGTGGGAAAAAATCTGCTTGGGGGTTCATAAGGTCCTCAGCGGTTGTATATTTTACTTGCTGTTTAGCACATAGAGCTCAATTTTTGTTAGCAAGGATGCCCTTGTATTTATTGCCAACTCGGCTTAATGCTGGACGTTGTTTGTTGAGTGGTATAATCTGGAGGATTCAGTGGATATTTCCATGTTTAATTGATTGGACTGGTGTTACTGTAAGCAAGCTGTAATGCATTGCATTTACAGAAAAGTAACCATAAAATATAGGAGGTAGTTGCACCAAGAGCTTCTAATGGGAACATTTTTGGGAATCCCTTTTCCTATATGTAGTAAGATTTAAAATAAAGCAATGTGAAGCATTTTGTAATCTTATGTGCTCATTTTTTTTTTTCTCTTTCCCCCTTTTTGCCATGCTTGTCTCCTGATCCAAGGGTTGTGGGTAAGTAACTTACTGTTCAGTGGCTATGCTGCCATGATGTATAATTTAGCTTGTTTCCTGGCAGAGGGAGATAATTGTTTCTGACCAAGGGTTCATCACGCTTAAGAATTTTCGATTTGATCACCAAAGTATTTCACTAGATTCTAGTTACCATATTTCAAGGTTTTGGTAATAGCTTTTATCTTGTATTTTAACGGGTCAATATACCACCACCTCAGAATAGCATCACATAGATTTGTCAACAGTGCTGTAGAATACTGATGGGGATGCAAAAAACTGCAGATGCTGGAATCTTGCGCTGGAGGAACTCAGCGGGTTAGGCAGCATCTGAGGAGTGAACGGACAGACGATGTTTCGGGTTGGGATCCTTCGTCAGACTGATGGAGTTGGGATGGGGGGAAAGATCAGAAAAAAGAGGTTGGGGAAGGGCAAAGGCTGGTGAGTGTTAGTTGGAAAAAGTTCGGAGTTTGACTCATTAAAATTAGCGACTGATTTTTCTGTGGCCAATGGGTGGTGTTGGCGAGTTAAGAATTTCCTTGAGACTGCTTTTGAATATGATGGACCTGAGTGTTAAAAGCATGTGGATGTATGTGGCTCGTGTATTATGGAAAGATAGACACAAAATGCTGGAGTAACTCTGCAGAGACTCTGGAGCATCTCTGGAGAGAAGGAATGGGTGACGTTTCGGGTCGAGACCCTTCTTCAGTGTATTATGGAAGCCTGGCCTGTATAAAGTTAATTTCTTGACTAAGCTGCAGCATACAAAAACATTTTACATTGCACAACTCGGCATCCTGTAACAAATACAACTGACTTTGCTCATCTATCCTAGTCGTACACTTAAAATCCATCAGCATTTGGAATAACCTAGGAAAAGCACATTTACATCCATTGTTCAGAATATTCAGAAATATCCTAAGATGGCGCCTGTCTGCGGCGACTTTTGCTGAGCACCAGAACAGAAAAGAATTACTTACAACTTCTATCAACTCACCTGCATCAGGGAAACGGCAGTAATCGGTGCCGTTTCAGATAGGCTGCTTGGACAGCTGAAAGCGCTGGAAATTTTGCGATCTCCCGCAGTTGCGGGAGCCCCGGACTTTAAACTTTCCCACGCTGGCTGTGAAACTCCCGACCCGACTGAGGATCCCAGATACGGAACCTGGAAACCCTGGGATGACCTCCAGAGCCGACGGGCTGGATATCCCAGAAAAAATGAAGCTGGAGCTGCTGACTTTGAGGGAACCCCCATTCGTTACGGAGCTGGAGCTGCAGCTGCCGACTTTAAAGGAGCTGGAGCTGCCGTCTGTGAGTGAATTTCCCGATCCAAGCGCTGGTTCGCAGAAACAGCAGGTACAGTAAACACAGTACCTGGAAACAAAGGGGAAGCCTCCATTGTGTCCGGAAACGTGGCCGGCGAGCAGGACTTCAGGTCAGACTGAAGCACAGCAGACTTCGGCCCCCTCTCCCTACTATCCTATTGGCCAATGTACAGTCCCTTGAAAATAAAGTGGAGACTTAAGGGCAAGACTGCTCTATCAAAGGGAGCTGAGGGAATGCTGTGTGTTCTGTTTCACCAGAGACATGGCTCACCCCCAGCTCCCCCCCAGCTCCCCAGACTCAGCGGTCCAGCCTGAAGGGTTCTCCATCCACTGCATGGACCATACACTGGCATCAGGGAAAGGGAGAGGAGGGGGCGTCTGCCTCATGGTCAACTCTGCGTGGTGCTCAGACGTGGCAGTCCTGTCCAACTCCTACTCTCCACATCTCGAACATCTGGCGGTGAAGTGCCGTCCCTTCTACCTTCCGAGGGAATTCACCTCCATCATCCTGACCTCGGTCTACATCCCCCCCCCTGCAGATGTCCGTCTGGCACTGGAGGAGCTGCACACCATGGTCAACAAACACCCAGACGACTTACCCCGGGGCTTTTACCACCATTGTTTTATTGGGGGGGGCAGGGGACTTTCATAAGGCAAAACCTCAAGAAATCGCTCCCTAACTTCCACCACATGTCTCCTGCCCTGCACCCAAGAGGACCAAACACACTCGACCACTGCTACACCACATCAAGAATGCTTACCGCTCTAATCCCTCGCCTCACTTCGTTAATCCGACCACACTGTGGTGCTGCTTCTTCTGCTACAGGGAGCAATTAAAGAGCGCACCCCCAGAGGTGGGGACAGTACAGAGCTGGTCGGGGGGGGGGGGCAAAGGAACAACAACAGGACTGTTTGGAGTCTGTAGACTGGGCAATATTCAAGGACTCGGCAACGGACTTGAATGAATATGCCACAGTCGTTACAGACTTCATTAAGAAATGTGTGGAGGACAGCATCCCTACATAAACCTTCCGAGTGTTTCCCAATCAGAAACCTTGGATGAACTCTGAGATCCGCACTCTTCTGAAGACCAGACACCGGGCATTCATGTCTGATGATACAGTGGTCTACACGAAGTCCAGATACGACCTTGGTAAGGCCATCAAAAGGCCAAAAGGGAGTTCTGCTCCAAACTGGAGGATGAGACAGATGTTCGGCAGCTGTGGCAGGGACTGAATGCAATCACCTCCTACAAAGCGAAACCAGGGGGCAGCTCGGATGTCGGCGATACATCGCTCCCTGATGATGTCAATGCATTTTACGCACGCTTTGATAGGGAGAACACGGATGTGCCTTCCCGAGCCCCCATTCGCTGTGATGGTATTTCAGTCTCAGTCACGTCAGGAAATCCTTCAGAGGGGTGAACCCTCGAAAAGCGTCTGGACCTGATGGCATACCTGGTCGTGTTTTAAAAAACTGTGCGGACCAACTGGCTGGAGTTTTTACGGACATTTTTCAACCTGTCACTTCTGAGGTCTGAGGTTCCCCCCACCTGCCTCAAAAGGCGAGCAATAATACCGGTTGCCCAAGAAGAGCAAGGTTGACGTGGCTCAATGACTATCGACCTGTGGCACTAACGCCTGTGGTGATGAAGTGCTTCGAGAGGTTGATCATGGCGCAAATCAACTCCTACCTTGACAAAAACCTGGACCCACTGCAGTTCACTTACCGCCACAACAGATCAACGGTGGACGCGATCTCGCTGGCCCTCCACTCCGCTCTGGACCACTTGGACATCAAAAACTCATATGTCAGGCTGTTATTCATTGACTACAGCTCTGCATTTAACACAATCATCCCCTCCAAGCTGGTTACCAAACTCGCAAACTGGGTCTCTGCGCATCCCTTTGCAATTGGATCCTCGACTTCCTCATTCACAGACCACGGACTGTTCGTATTGGTGTGAAATGTGTGTCAGACTCGATAAACAATCAGCACGGGATCTCAAGGCTGCGTGCTCAGCCCTCTGCTGTACTCACTCTATACTCATGACTGCGTAGCCAGTCACAGTGCGAACTCCATCATCATGTTCGCTGACGACACCACTGTAGTGGGACGTATCACTGATGGGGATGAGTCGGAGTACAGAAGAGAGATCGAGCAACTGTCCATATGGTGCCAGCACAATAACCTGGCCCTCAACACCAGGAAAACCAAGGAATTGATTGTGGACTTTGGAAGGAGTAGGATGGGGACCCACAGTCCTGTTTATATCAATGGGTCGATGGTGTTGAAAGGTCAAGAGCTTCAAATTCCTGGGCGTGCACATCTGTGAAGATCTTTCCTGGTCCGTGAACACAGATGCAATTATTAAGAAAGCTCATCAGCGCCTCTACTTCCTGAGAAGATTAAGGAGAGTCGGTCTGTCAAGGAGGACTCTCTCTAACTTCTACAGGTGCACAGTAGAGAGCTTGCTGACTGGTTGCATCGTGGCTTGGTTCGGCAACTTGAGTGCCCTGGAGAGGAAAAGACAACAAAAAGTAGTAAACACTGCCCAGTCCATCATCGGCTCTGACCTTCCTTCCATCGAGGGGATCTACCACAGCCGTTGCCTCAAAAAGGCTGGCAGCATCATCAAGGACCCACACCACCCTGGCCGCACACTCATCTCCCTGCTACCTTCGGGTACCTCCTGTGAGCCTGAGAACTGCAACAACCCGGTTCAGGAATAGCTACTTCTCCACCGCTATCAGGCTATTAAACCTGGCTCTGACAAAATTCTGAACATTAATACCCCTCCATCTGTTATTTGCACTTTATTAATTTATTAATTAATGTGTGTATTTAAGTATATAACTGTAGTCAATGCCTACTATGTTCTGTTGTGCTATGCAAAGAAAGAATTTCATTGTCCTGTCAGGGAAACATGACAATAAACTCTTTTGACTTTTGACTTTGACTTTGACTCTTACTTGTATAATATTAATAAATCCGAGCTACAGTTATGTAACTGTGGTCAAATCCTTTGTGTGAACTGGACATAGCAAATGGCTCATTGAAGATAGGGATGATGCAGGCTAAATACAGTGCATTGCATTGTTTGATTTCTGATGAACAGATTATGATAATGCATGATTTGATTCTCTTTAGAGGTTTAATTTGGCAATGGAAAGTCTCTTCCTTTTTAATTTTTCTGATTAAACTCTACAGTGTTGTGGAATTCAAAACAGAAGATTTAGTCGCAAAGGCTTTGGATGTTATGAACAACTACGAACTTGATGGAAGAGAGCTCAACATAAAGGAGGTGAGTTGTTTTTGTTTGCTCTATCTTGCATTTATGGAGCATCCTTAACTGTGCAAAGCAAAGGTATTTCACAGGCACATGACATACTTGAGGGAATTGAACAATGTTAGGTTTGAGAACGGAGGTATGAAAGATACAATGGTATGGAGTCATTTCAATGCCTTGAACCTTTTGCAACTGAAAATGTGGCCACCAGTGGTACAGCATTTAAATTCATGAACGGTTGGAATTGGAGCTGAGCAGATTGTAGAGAGTTGCAGTGCTGAAGGGGACTGACCATCTTGAAGGTAGAAGACTGGGAAGGAATTGAAGCTGAGAACCAAAATATTAAAATTGTGATTGCTTATCTGGCAGCCAACTTTATTCAATGCGCACAAAGGTGGTGGATGAACAGGTCATGGGGAGCAGAGATTTTGATGGGGTCAAATTTGCTGTGGTTAAAAATGGGGATGTGGCTTGGGCTGTTGTTCTTTTAAGAGCAATTTCAAGCATCATATTTGAATTAAACTTTTTTCAGTTTTGTAGTGGCCAGCATTAATTTATTATCATATTGTAAATCAGGAACACACACTGCAGAAAGAACTTTAAGATGACCTATTCTACTTATCACATGTCCTTTAAAGAATAAATGAAGGGGGCTACGTGATTGCCATTGATTGTGGTGAAATATTGGAATACGAATCAGACCTGTTCAGTTTTTTTCAGCATTCTGGTAATTTTAAAAGTTGTATGCATAGCTATTATGTTTCTGCCAGAGCAGAGTGTTTGTGATGGGGAGGGGAATCTGAATAGAGGTGTTTCGTCTGAAGATTGGAGTATGGCTTAATGGAGGTTCTAACAATTATGAATGCACATGCTAGAATAAATGTTGATCATCTGTTAATAAAATCTCGAAATGCAGTGTCATTGAGATGAATAACATGATGCATTTAGAGGAAAGTTGGGAAAGAAGTGAGGGGAAAGCAATAGAAGGATACCTTTATTGCAGATAGAATCTGGTCTGTGTTAGACATTGAATGTATTTAAATGTGTCCATTTGCAATAAATACGTGTATAAATTGAATTTGTAAAATTATTCCAATGTCATGGTAGATGCTTTGCTTTAGTTGAAAAGTAATCTTTAAACATTTATTTGGTCAAGGATAGTAGCTTGATGTGTTTGACTGGGGGGGGGGGGTGGGGGGGGGGGGCGGGGGGGGGGAGCAGTATCTGCAGTACTTCCATATTTTGTAACAAGCGTGTTCGAAAAATACAAACATTTTATATTTGAACTTTTCTTTTTGCTTTTCTAATTAGAGATTTTGCTGCCATACCAACTTTATAAACTTGCATGAACTTCAGTTGGCAAAACAATTTCAATAACAATGAGAAAAATAAACTGAAATGGGTTTGAAGTGTAGTCCTTGTGATGCAGACGGTCATGGCACACAATTGCACAACCTGTGAGTTGGAATGTACAAAGTTCAAGCAAAAAGGTTTTGTTTCACTTTTGTAAATTCGTGCACAATTTGACTTTGAACTTGCTCGCAGATTTACCTTGCTCTGCTTCTCACTCTTTAAATGTAGATACAAGCAACTGCAGATGTAGATCCAGCTTTTTGTGTCTGGAAAACAAGGATAGTGACGTTTCGGGTCACGGCTCCTGTTGAGACCCACGTATTCAGAATGAAGATGAGTTCCAACCCGAATCGGGTTTTCCAACCCGAATCGTATTTTCCATAGATGCTGCCTGTCCCACTGAGTTACATTCTTTTTCTCCAGTGCCTCTGTCTGACCTGAAATTATTTTACCACTTTTTTACACACTTATTAAATCTTATTTGATAAAGAACCAAATTTAACATTCATGTAATGCTCTGGGGAAAAAAACCCTTTGAAACCTTGATTCTTGCAATATGTTGGGATCCATTCATTTCCATTGCGCACACTACGCAAACTATACCCAAATGTCATTTCCACAGCAAAATGGTCAGGCCTTCACTAAGGGAAGACTGATCGGCTGATTAATTCTGTTGTGCTGTACCCATTACAAAATTAAAATGTTATGCTTTATTATTGTCACATGTACAGAAGTGCAGTAAGCAGCAGTAAGCAGCTTTGTTTTGCTGTCCAATCAATTCAGATAACACTACACATAAATATAATCAAGCCAAACTCGAGTCCGTGTGCAATAGGTAGATCAAAGGAGAGGATACAGAGTACAGAATATATTTCACTGCATTATAACACATCAGTTCCAGAGACAAAGTCCAGCGTCTACAATGAGGTAGAGATGAATCAGGCAGTCCCCTCGCTGATGGAAAGACCATTAAGAAGCCTGATAACAGAGGGGAAGAAGCTGTTCCTGAATTTGTTGGTACAGCTTTCAAGCTTTTGTATCTTCTGCCCGACGAGCAATCCGATTTGTAAAACTTTCACAAATTTATTATTTTGTCATTCCCATCAATGCAGCCTTTGCTGAGAAGTGCATCATGCTAATTACTGTTCAGCATTTTCACTTTGTCTTTTAATTGCGAGAAATGCTCATGTTTAAGCACCACAAAGGTGTTCGTTTGCAGCTGGGATTAAATTTATGAGCTGGTATACTTATGAGCTGGTTAGAATAGTAAGATTAAACGAGAACTTACCAGTTCGAAGTTTGATCGTTATTTTATGAGGAGTTACGATGAGGGATTATGTGAAGAACCCGCCTGGCGCTGGCAAACGGCATACTTCAAAGCAGCGGCATGAAAAACACAGAACACAAAATAGCCGAAGTAACATAGTAAGGCTCATAATAGACTTAGAACTACCAGATGATCATTTATTTTATGAGGGTGGGGGAGTGGAGGGCACGTAATCCTCATCGTAACTCCTCATAAAATAACGATCAAACTTCGAACTGGAAAGTTCTCGTTTAATTCTTACTATTTTACTTTCGGAGTCACGTGAGTGACTACGTGAAGAGTTTAAAGCTTGCTGTGTTTTTCGAGTCGTAGAATTGTATTCCATACGACAGTACGGCTCATAAACACAATAACGAGCGAATAAACACATTTTCCCCAAACATTGCCTCAAGTTATGTGATAAATAATTTTCACATTATAAAAAATGAAAATAATGCCCCTTTCTATTGAAAAGCAAATTTATCACAAATACCAATTGATATATATTTTTTTATGGCATGACAAAGCAACAATTATAGCAAACCGAACATTGCGTGTCTAAATCTTGACACCATGACTGGTTCCTTTATTTTAACAGTAATCTTCAAGCCTCCTGCGCGCCTTGCTTCTTTGCTCGAGTGGCTCATCCTGTGCATTCCTGTGAATGTATTTTCCTCATTAACAGAGTGATTTTTCCACCTTTCAGTGTCTAGTTCCCTACTGAATGTATCCAATTATTAACCATCTAGAAATACATTTCCTCTAAAAGTCAACCATCAGTTTTACTGAACCCAATGTGGTTTTTGTGGTGTGTAATAAGCAGTCTCATTGCCAACAGACTCTTACCTACTGCAACATTTTCATTCAATGTTCACACACACACACACACACACACACACACACACACACACACAACTTAAAGCCAGCAGGATGTGCTTATAGGTTTACCTTGGTTTTGTTTTCAGGTCTTCTTGGCGTGCTTTGTTTGGTAGATCATAAACATATATGATAATGCAATTTTGTATCAACATGCCATTATAACGTAAACATTGCAATGTTTGCACTTTGTATTGATATAAAGTTAATCAGAATTATTATTTTCAATGTTTTAAGTTTTTTGAATCATAGATAGAGATAAAGTCCATTTCTAAGGCATTTCAAGATTTTTTTATCTCCTGCCTTTATATTTTTTACAATTTTGGACAGATTTATTATACTATACATATTCCATATCTATTCTATATCTAGATTAGATTGATATCTATATCTAGATGTTATATATATATATATATATTATATATACAACACCACACACATATATATATATTTTATTAATATTTACATATCCCTTTCCATATTGGGATATTATGAATGCATTGATAACTTCTTGGTTAATATATTGTCCGTTTATAAGACGGTAACACTCTGAGCCCTATAATTGGATTATCAATTAGATACTTAGAAAATGTATCCACAAGGAATTCACATATATCTAAAGAAAAAAATAACTTTACTGTATATACAGACCTCAATTGTCTTATAACAAAATATAGTTATTTTAGACCTATTTCCGCAAATTGCAGGTATAACACTTCTTTATACATAAATTATTTTATGATATATCGTAATATTGGTTTACATTCATAGACTTCTTTGACCATCAGCTGTTGAGATGGTCTAGTCAACCTGTAGATAGTCAAATCATATTTTCACTTATGGAGGTTTTTGTACACAATAAATTACTGCAGGGTTTCACAATCTGGAGATCCCTGTGGGTTGCAGCAGCATCCAAAGAAAACAAAGGGAGACAGGCAACTACCTAGGTCGAGACCCCTTCTTTTTGACTTCAATAAATTACTGCCATTATGAAGCATCATCATAGCAGTTCAAAATCACACAATATAAATGAACCATAAAGGACCCATATTGGGCCACCAAAATGCCTCTGCAGTGTCATGCTACATATTCCTCAGACACTGCCCTATTAAACAAAAATGTGGAACACAAAGAATCTTTTCCTCATGTAATTGGGAGAAAAGCATCCACTCAATGTTCTTAGATTACCCACAAGAATATTCGAAAGATAAGGTGATTTAATTCTGTATGCAAATCAGATTAATCGTAAGTATTCCATATCAATGACAAATTATGTTTTTCTTCCCAAAATTTGTTATCTTCCGATACCATTGTCTCTTCCTTAGAGATAAACAGGTGGACTAAACTTTTAAATACATTACCACATCTGTTTACTTAGATAATCCATAATTGTTGTTTGACTTATCTTGTGACCCACAAGAAATATTTAAAATCAGTGATTTAATCTGTATACAACCAGATTAATCGTAAGGTATGCAGGATAATGGACAATATTATATTTCAGCTCCCAAATTTTGACCATAGTTAAACATATGCCACAAGCCGTGGTATTGTTCATCTTGATACGACATGGACAGTTCCATAATAAAACAATCATCTTTTTTATCCATAACTCCTTATACCTCAACAATTATACGAATGTTTGGAAATTTTAGGACAAACCATTTATGTTTGCCTGTATAATTGGTCTGCAGTCCGCTTAACAAAAAAACATATCAATTATTGTTATAAGAATAGATAAGATATTTCTTATCTTTACCAAACATTCACAGAAGCTGTACATCATCGTAACACTTGCTTCAGTGTAATTTTATAGTTGAAGCAGCTTATGAAACCCTTTTTTTACATTACTAATAATGATAATGTATCATTTGATATTTTGCATAAGCCTCTTCACAAGGCATACATATTCTATGTCTTCTGCATTCCTTCTTTTGAACTTTATTTATATTTTCCCCTAACCTAATGGAGGAACAAAGTATGTTAACAACAATAATACATTTTGTATCATGGAACAATTTTCCCCACTCTTATGGGCTTAAATTACTTCTGAATTCAGAATAGTAATTTAATAATATTTTATTAATGCCTGGCATATGCTTTATGTAATGGGTCAGGTTCCTTACCTTACCAGTTTGTAATGGCTGGCACTAAATTTGCAGCTGCTCTTTATCTCTTCTAATTTAAATGTAATCGAGATAACCCATACATGTACCTCATTAGTGCAAGTGCTGATCTTTTATCAGTATATTGTTCCTTCAGTGTTCAGTTTAACAACTTGAACTGATTGTTGTTTGGACAAGTTTTAACTGCACGGCTTGACCCACTTTAATTAAATTTCAAGCACCTGTAAATAATGATTAACACTTTGTTAATCACAAAGTTTTCCATTGTTCTAGATGTTTCTATTTTCCTACATGTGGAAAGTGTAAATAATGATATTATTGTATGGTTTATACATGAATCTTTACACTATAGGTGTAATTTTATAATATACATGTACGGTTCCCCTTTTTAAAATTTACTTTTGAGTGCAAACCTGAAAATCAGTTTTTCCTTATACAGGTGAAACCAATCCTCCTTAGTTATAATAAGTTTTAACCATCATAATACACCTGTAAATCCCCATTAATTGGAGATTTCATGACTTTATTTTGTAACAGATGTTTGCACCTCTGTCATCTTCAACGTACATCAAACCTTCTTTTCCCCAATTATATTGTTAAGATAAGGCTATGTTTAGTAATACCACTTCTGCCTTTATTTTGAGCCATCATCAAATTTTTCATTGGATCATAGTTTTTTCACCGTAAAGATAAAAGATCTTTGTCTTTGTTTGATCCACTTATCAAATTTTTATTGGGATCATAGTTTTCCTTCCCAAAAGTTTAAAGGATCAGTGGTCTGTTCTTTTGTAATTAATATCTTTGATTTATCATTAAGGCAGGTATTCTATAATAATCAGGAGTTTAATATTAATATATCCTGATTTGTATTAAATCTGCAACCCTATGATGCAGATTCGGTAAATTATATATATTTCTTCCTATAAGCTCCACAACTAATGGCAATTTATTTGATATTGAATGTATTACATATTTGCACCATTTTGAAACTTTGAAAAATTGTATTTCTTATATCTCATATATTTGAGACATGGATATTTATAAATGGATTTAAACCATTGTATTTAAATAAAACAATAAAGTTTTATCGTTTAATTCTTGAGTTGGTGAAGATACCATATAATTAATGTAGCAGCTAGGTTTTTCCATAGCCTCACCACTTCCTTTAGATATAGCATCAAAACTTTTGCTATCTCATAGGCACACCTGGCCTCACTTTTATTTTTATTTTATTTGTGGTGTGCATTCATAATTCACATCACCTTGCAGGGTCTGTCTTTTGCAGCCCTGATCCACTTGGAATTATATCCAAAGAGACTTCCTCACCTAATCCAGGGTCAGAGTTTTTATTTCTCAAATTTGGCACATAGCCATATTTTGTATATTCAAGCCCTCAGGGTATTTTTTTTGGGGAACTGTTTGGGTACTGTGACCTGGTCTTTAGTACATTCAAGCCCCTCAGGGTCTTTTTTGGGGAAACTGTTGGGTACTGTGACCCTGGTCTTTAGTACATTCAAGCCCCTCAGGGTCTTTTTTGGGGAACTGTTGGGTACTGTGACCCTAGTCTTTTTTATATTTGGAGTACTTTCTCCATATCGCGAATTTATTAATCTTTTTTAAAAATACAGTCTTTCTGACTTTTAAAAATATCCTGCCAAAATTGTGGAGCATTTAAACCTTTCTACCGTAATTTTAACGGTACCAGTATCGGAACCGGCCCCGTAATTAATCTCTCGTCCCCCACCCTGATTCGCTGGGTATTCCCCTGGGACGTTCTCTTTAAACTCCGTTATTTTAACAGAGTATATCTGTTCAATTTAAACTTTTAGTTTGTTTTTAAAACCTTTAAAATCCTGGTTTCCACCAGGCACGGAGTTTTCCAATCCTAAAAATTTTTTCAACAGCACTTACCTGCCGGTTCCGAACCTACCGCTGTCGAGGAGCTGTCTGTGCAGCTCCTGCTTCTGCCGTCAGCGTCGACGTAATGCCGTTTGCCAGCGCCAGGCGGGTTCTTCACGTAGTCACTCACGTGACTCCGAAGTAAAATAGGCATTAGTGTTATCTTTTAAAATGTTGCTTTTATTTTGTGTAGGATGCTGAAGGAGAACATGCTCGCAAAGCGGTGCAGCGTGGAGGAGGTGGTTCATCCCATGGGCCAGATATTAGTTCATCAGTTCTGAATTTGCCACTTCATCTTATCAACAATCCAAACATACCTGCCAAAGTCCTCAACGCGCTGCAGGCTGGACGATTATTACCAACTGTATTTGTTGCTAATGTAAGTGTTTCATTTCTTAGAAGATAAAAAGAAGAAATATTGGAAAGTCGGTTGCACTCTGAACTCTTATTCTGTTTCTATTTAGCTTGATTTTAAAGTGGGTTGGAAAAAGCTGAAAGAAGTATTTGCCATGGCTGGGACAGTAAAACGTGCATATGTCAAAGAAGGCAGAGATGGCAAGAGCCGTGGCTTAGGGACTGTGACATTCGAACATCCGCTCGAAGCCATTCAAGCTGTCGGTATCCTTTTCCTTATGGTTGCAGCTTGTGAATATGGTTTACTTGTGTTTTATGAAGATTTTAAACCGTTGGAATTTAACAAACTATTTTAATTGTCATTGTGATGTTCAAGCACGTGAGATGCGTGTGGACCCCGGGACCTGCTGCAGCAGTGCTTCACTGGCTTTGCTGCGTGCATAAGCTCTGATTTGTCTGCAAGGTTTTTAGAGGGGCGGCAGGGGCAGCCTTTTCACTGCAGGCAGTCTGTATCTGTATGAGCTGCCAGAACAAGCTGGAGAAGCAGGTACAATTAAGATTTATTTTAAAAGACATTTCGACAGATATATGGATAGGAAGGGTTTAGAGGGCAATGGACCAAATGCGGACAAATGTGACCTGCCCTGTGTACCAACTTTAGCATTGTTAAAAATTGTGTTTAATATTTGTTTTATTGGTTGTGGATCTAGGGTTTTGTGCATATATAATTGCATTATTAAACCTACAAATCCAAAAAAATGAAAATAATAGCTTTAATGGGCATGGTATAGATGCTTACAGTGGCACTTCTGCAATATTAAATTGTTTTAGCCTGCAGCTTTTTTTCGTAATGGACGTATTCCTTTGATATTTATGTGTATCAGAAATGGCTAGGAAATCTTAGGTACAAACTGGAGCTCTGCTTATTCCTGTTAGTTTTCTTAACTTATTTATAGCTATGTTTAATGGACAACTTTTGCTTGACAGACCAATGCTTGTGAAAATGGTAAGATTTTATCTTGTTGCTACTCAGTTTCCAAGAGTGAGAAACTTGGTTTACATTTCCTCATTTTTTTCCCCCTTTTTGTAAAGGAAGCCAGATCCCTTCCACATGATGACTTTTGTTCTGTGGCCAAGATTCCTCAATTGCCTCGTAAGTCTAATACAAAGCATGAAGCACGTCAGTTTGGATGTGTGCCAGAATAATATTGTTATAATGAAATTTGCTGCTTTGCCTAATGCCTCTGATTAGTGGTTTCACGTCTGTTTTGGTTGGACTCAGGTGGACTCGGTGGCATTGGAATGGGACTTGGACTTAGTGGCCAGCCGATTACTGTGAATGAAATAAAAATGAACAGTGCAATGGGCATCATGGCATCTGGAGGTATGAGTCTAGTTCTTGTGTGTTTGAGTTGGACACAAAAATAACATTTAAATTAAAATATTGACCTATTGTTATATATTATATTTAATGGGCTGCCAGAGGAAGTGGTTAATGCAGTTGCAATAACACTTAAAAGACATTTGGACCGGTTCATGGATGGGTAAGGTTTAGAGGGTCAGATAGGGTAACACTGACTGGTGCCACCTGCCGTAGCTGCCTCGCAAACAGTCTTTCTGTCCTTTTTGTTATTTTTAGTATGTATTTAAAAACTCTTTTAGTGTTCCTTATGTTTGTTTTATGTGGGGGGGTGGGGGAAACTTTTTCAATCTGTTACCTCGACGGAGATGCGATTTTTTTTGTTTTTTTTTTTGTTTTTTTTTGTTTCACGACCTGACGCTCCAAATCACGGGAGGCTGCAGGACTTTAACATCGCGGAGCTTGTGATTCCTTTGCTGGGGATCGAAGTTCCAACTGCGGGGCCTGTCAACTTTAAAATCGTGAAGCCCGTGGTCTCTGGTGAGAAGAGGCCGGTTTGGTAGCTCCATGTTTTTCAATCAGAGTTTCAACCACCCTGACGCTGGAGTTTCGATCACCCTGATGGGGGCTTCGATCGTCAGCTGTGGGGGCTTTGATCGCCCGGCCTGCCGATGATTTGACTGCACCAACCGCAGATTGAATTTTACTGTCTTCCATCACAGTGAGGAATTTGGAATCCACTGTGATGGATGTTTATGTTAACTTTTATGTGGTTATGTGTCTTGATGCTTTTCACTTACTATGGCTGTATGGTAACTCAAATTTTACTGTACCTTAATTGGTACATGTGACAATCAACTGACCTTGAACGGCATGACATTATACAGCTTCCTTTGTATTTGTCTTAGGAAGTGGAATGGATGGAACTGCCGCTGGGGGAATAAACCAAATGAGTGGAGGTAAGTTTTGCGTGCTTAGAATGCAAAATGTTTAATATTTGTTTTCTTTCATTACATGTTTTTTCTGCCCAAAGGAATAAATGGCTCCACTGGTTTCAGCAGTGGAATGGACATGATGAAAAATGTAGGAGGCTACGGTGGTGGACCCATGGGAAGCATGAGCAACATGGATCGAATGGCAGGTAATTATCTTTTTGTGAGTGCTTTGAAGCTTTATGGTATTCGATTAATTTGACTTTTAATTTGTATTACAGGTATGGGTACAGTTGAAAACTTCAAAGGAAATATGGCCCCAGGAATGGGAAACATGGGAGGAATGGGCAGCGACATGAGTGTTGTTGGCGGAATGGGCAGTGGTGTGGCTGGAATGGGAAGCGGCATGGATCCTTTTCCTGTTGTGATACATTCAGAAATGTTAAGATTAATCATTTTATATCTTCCGAATTTAACGAATATCAAACTTGGTCACATTAGCAGGCTCCTTGGTGATCTAATTTCTCTTTCTGAGGCGTTAATTAAAGGAATTGAACGCATGGGGTTTAGTGCTCTTGATTTAAATTGAGCAAGAAATGGATCAGGATTCAGAGGCGCTTGTTATGTGACAGCTAGAAATGAAAAGGACAAGAGAACAGAAGACTGAATAGGGGTTTCCAAGTGAAAGAGGAGAGTTTGAGATTGGAAAGAGGGTCATCAATGGTGTTATGGACTCTTTGGCAAATTAAAAAAAATCAAAGAGGGCTGGTTTATGCTGCATTGTACTGTATGATTGAATGAGAATAATTTTGAAAAGCAGGAGAAACTAGATGTCTCTCTGGCTCAACAATTTATCTTGCAGCCTGACTGCAAGTGTTCTGTGAACCAAATTTAAATATAGATACAAACCTGTAACTTTCAAATTATTTGTGTTTATTTTGAATCCACTGTGCTTTGCCAATCTGGAATGTTGTCTTTCTACTTTTGTTCCAGAAATGTTTTGTGCTGGAATGGCATCCACTGCTATGGGTGGTAGTTCTGATCGAGAATTTGGAAGAAGTGATCTGGGTATGAACCGTGGTTTTGGAGATTCATTTGGTGGAATGGGTAAGAGGAAGAAAAACTTGACATGTGACATGAGTTTTGCGAGTTGTTCTGTTGTTCTCCAGTTCTGGCTATTCCAACCTCCTTTCAAGAATAGGAATACATTGTCACGTGACTAGGCACAGTGAGATTCTTTCCTTGCATACGCAATGTATACAAATAGCAGCCACCTACAGCGCTGACAAAGTTACAAAGCATGCCGGTGACAAAACGGATTATTTCAAGTCAATCCAGTTCAAGAAAACTTGACTCGAACACTTGTTTCAACTTAATACTTCTTTATTGCAGCGCTGTGATAATTCTCCAAACCCTCCAACACAGCCAACAGCTCTGGGGCAGGTCAAGAGAACTCTCTCTCCGGTACAAAATCAAGGCATTATATAGTTATTAGACAGTTGTGGTACAGAGGGTACGGCAAGCTATTAACCAATCATCTGCGTCCTTCCGATGATTTACAACAGTTGTAGTCACATGACTCCCCCTCTCTGGCCTCTTTTTACAACCCCCGTTTGCCTCGTGGTTTTTTCCTTCTTTGTTTAGAATCATTTCATTTCAACAAAGCGATACCACAGAAAAGTGGGCTCAATTCTCAGAGACCACTCATCAATATATAAGACACATATAATACAACCATCGCCCAATTCATACAAACAAAACACATTTTCCCATACCGGGAAGAAAGTTATTTCTAAAACTACAGATCTAAACAAGGTCTAATATTTACAATCCTAATTAAAACACAATACACTTCACAAATGGTTTCACTACAAATTACACAGTTAAAATACAATTACCTATGTACTACAAACAAACATTAAATATATAAGTTTGCTTTATCCTTACAAATTACACAGATTTGTAAATTGATTCTAATCACACACCTCCCAACTCCAAGCACACGGGTCATATAATTATCCGACTTGATTGACGATAAGTGTTTCTTGCCAAGCTCAGATACAGCTTCATGTTTACATTCCCTTTCCTCTCCTGTTATCTCCAGGGAAAAAGGAGCTTCAATCTCAACCGAGGGCCTCTTTACAACTCCTCACTAATAGCATTACAATCGCCTTCTCAGTTTTCTATAAACATAAGAAGCCAAACTTATACAAAGGTCACATAACCATCACCCTAACACCTTTCCCCTTCAAGCGACCTTACTCCCTTGCACACGTCTTATCTCTTATCTCAACATAAGTATAAATCAATGTAGCTAAAGACTGAATCACAGAATCTATTATCTTTCCAACCTTGTTGGCTTGCACTTACTATAAACAGTCATAAACCCTTAGCCTCTCATGCTATACCAGAGCTCAGGAATGTGTCATAAAGAAAGAGCAAATGGCCTGTGACCAAATGGACCTGAGAAGGGGGCCCCACTGGTAAACTAATTTTGAATACAAGATTATACAAGATGCATTCCTTGCAACTTTGTAATTGCTTCGGAGCAGTAAACAAGGCCTCTATAACAGCAGTGAATTCTGTGTTAGGGCTATGCATGTTTAGATTAGCGTTTTCATGTTTTGATAAACCATCTGTGCCCTATGTGTGTGAAGGTCTTTGTACTCTGTTTCTGCAGGGCCATGTGTTTTTGAAAGCTTTAATCTCTCTCTCTCTCTATCTCTCTCTCTCTCTCTCTATCTTGCAACATTAAAAATAACGACATAGCTCACTTGTATTACCTCATAATATTTCCTCATCTCCCCCCCCCCCCCCCCCCCCCCCCCCCCCTTTGGTCATTCCATGACCACTAATAGGATAATAACACAGCAGAAACTTATCAGCAGTGGCTTATTAGTCATCCAAGTTTATTCCTAACCTGTGATGCTTCATAGCTCACAAAACCCGGACCACATAGGTCGACAGGCTGGCTTGTTGACACCACTGCTGCTCCCTACTCCTGTGCTGTGCTTCATACCATAGCCCTTACGGTGCTCAACTATTCTGGGTTTCATACCACTGGTCTATCTGCATTTTATTCATTCTAACATTTGTCTTCTAACACTTCTTTCTCAACTTGCACCTACCATTCAACTTCCACATCCTTCAACCTTTGGATGATTTCATCATCTTCCTCTAGATGTTGTAACAGTATCTTGTTAGTACCCATTTTTCCCATAGCCTGCATGAGCTTACTTAATATACACTTGATAATAGCAATCTCAAAAAACAAACATAGTACAATTATCGCAAGACATATGACCATATTTACAAACTACCCATACCATCCGCCAAATCCCTAATTACCCCAATTGGGTCCTTCCTTCATCCCATCTAGAAAGTTTTGTATTTCATCCTCAAACCTTGTTAGATTGGTCGTTCGGTCCACAACTCCCATGATACATTTTCCTTCTGCAATAGCATACACGCCTCCTTCCTGCGCTAGTAGGTAATCCAGTGCACATTGATGATGTAATGCAAATAACCTTATATCGGACAGCCCTTCTTTTATTTCCTTAATGGCTCCCCGTGTATTGTTTCCCAGGATAGTCCGCAAATCGGATAATTTTGATTGTTAGAAGCCATAGCTCCAGCTGAGACTCCCAAGGATAAGGCGCTCGGGATTCCCCAACCTGTAGATTGGTCTGCGTTATTCCCTGTCATCTCTGGCTCCAGCCAGTTGGAGCAGAACTCCCTTGATACTGCCCTTCTTATTCTTTTAGTTTCTGGTTAAAAAGACCAGATCGCCACTGAGTTGGGCAGTATATAGTAGTGGGGTGAGAATTCCTATGGCCACTTTATTAGGTGCCGTTGTGCCCCGGGTCACCAAAAAATTGCTTCCTTTATTTTTGTTAAAGTAATAGCCTTCTTTGGAGTACACTACCCTTGGGGTTGCTCCATCCGCTGGACTTGGGGTGCTTCCCCAATTATCATCATCACACGGGAATCTTGAATTTCCATCCACTGAGCAGGTCATAGGGAATACATAAGGCTCTAGCTCATCGCCTCTTGGCCCGTAGATCGGCATGAAGGACAAGGAGTGAGGTGCGTCTTCTTAGTGTCGCCACATAGAAGCTGTATTCCTTATGTCAAGCCAACACATTGCTTGGTATTATAAGGTTAATCCAGTATCATGATGATGTTCACATTTAAATACCATTTTATGTTTTATGCATGTTATATTTCCTGTCACCACGACACTAGTACAGCCATACCCGTCCCATTCCAACAAAAAGTATCCTGAATTTCCTTTCCCTGACACATTTACACACGTGGCGGGTAAGCTTTGGGCATACGTAAACGTTATATTTTCTGCTGGGGGTGTTTCATAGTATCCTCGTACATACTGTCTAAGATCTATAACGGGTAGGTGTGAACAATCCTTCAACTGAGGTGGAAGGGTAACATACTATCGACCCGGGCGAAAACAAGGCATCATGCGTCCGTAAGAACATGTTCTGATCTGTCTGTATTGTCAAATTGTTCCTTTTTCTCCTTGTTCGTATGAGCGGTTTCCGTTCCTCTAGCCATGGGTTAGTAACCAAGGCCTCTTTATAGCACAGTCCATCATACAAATCTTCCTCTGCCGGGTTGTCTTCCAAGGGATTCCGTCTGCAGAAAAAGTCAAATTTGGACTCCCGAAACCAACAGGGTAATCCCCACAAATGTTGGTTATCTAAGTCTACCTGCCGATTGGGCTGACGCAGTATCCCATTGCAGTAAATCTTGGTGACGTTCCAGGATCCAAAGGCATCTGGGCCATTGCACTGCACCACATCTCCTTTACAGAGGTGAAAGTCTCTGCTTATTTACCCCGGAATACATTGTCGAATTTTTCCTTCATTTCCCTCCGTCTGCAGTAGCATCAGGATGCATAGCAGGATGAGTCGCCTCATTTTAATTTATCTGGAATATACAAAGACTCACAAAAGCTCATTTCTTACTTAATTGACTTAATCAACTATTCACTCAAGTTAGACGTCAGTCAGTCAATCCGTCCAGTAATTAATTTCATATTTATAATCATGCAAAATTAATAAAAGGTAAAAATAAACAGTATTTTGTATTAAAACACAACAAGTTACTTAAATTTACTTGCAAAACCTCTCTAGCTAAACCTCTTTCCCCCCTTTTTGATTGGGCTCCCCAATCAATTTGCAGTGGCACAAGTGAACCCATGCTGAGCGACCTTCGATTTTGGCAGTGGTCGCAGTGGTAAGGAGGACCTGGAAGAGACCATCCCGACATGGATCGAGGAGCTTGTGCGTCCAGTTCCTTAGCAACACGTAGCTGCCTGGCTCAATATTAAATGGGACTTTGAGCGCTGGCGCCTCACCATATACAGTCCTGACCTGTGAATGAGAAGTTCGCAAAGCACGGGTTAAGGCTAACACATAAGATGTCATTTCCTCAGTCATCTGGTGGAAATGGACCGTCGCGGGGGCATGGTCATTCCATGGCGTGCCTAAAGGTCGGCCATATATGATTTCCGCAGGCGTTAGTCGTGCCGTACCAGAAGGAGTGGTCCGTATCTGAAAAAGAGCTACAGGAAGCAATTTTAACCATGTGGAACCAGTCTGTGCCACTAATTTTGCTAATTTGGTTTTCAAGGTCTGATTTGCCCGCTCCACCAATCCGGCGGCCTGTGGCCGGTACTCACAATGGAGCTGTTGATGTACCTGTAACTGCTGGCTCATTTCTTTAATGACAGCCGTAACAAAATGGGGCCCATTATCGTAACTTAATCGTGTAGGAACGCCGAAGCGAGGGATAATCTCCCGCAACAATACTTTTAACAACAGTAGAGGCCTTATTATCGGTCGTTGGGTAAGGTTCAATCCATTTACTGAAAACATCCACAATTACAAGAACATATTTATAACACTGACATCTTTCCAACTCAATGTAGTCCATTTGCAGGGTCTCCCTGGGTTATGCTGCTGGCAAATGAGACACCGGGACTGATCCCCTGGGCTAAATCCAATAGTCTCGGATGCCACCAGGTTTCCAATAGCATGTCGCTCACGGCTTTAGTACCCCAATGAGTTGCAAAGTGTACACATTCAATAACCCACAGAGCCAACTCGTCAGACATGCAAGTCTGACCCGCGGGAGTGACCCACGAGCTAGTGACAGGATCGTACATACCCTCTTGGTCCTGCCACAGCTGCTTAACCTCAGCAGGAGCGTCCTCCTGTATTTTAAGTACTTCCTGGATGGTTGGCATTAGTTTTTCCGTGATAGACCCATTCGTGGTAGAATTTCTGCCTCGTCATACGGGGCACAGCAATTTGTTGACTCCTAGAAGCCTTTCTGGCAGCCTCATCGGCACTGCGATTTCCTATGTCAACAGGGCTTTGCCCTGTGGTGTGGGCCTTTACTTTTATAACAGGCAACCTGATAGCCTGCAAAAGATTGGAGACTAGTTTCTGGTGTGAGATGGCAGTTCCGGATGAAGTTAAGAAGCCTCGATGTTTCCATAAATGGCCATAATCATGGACCACTCCAAAGGCATACTGAGAGTGTGTAAATGTTTGCGGACAGTCCTTCAATCAGGATGGCACATCTGGGGCTCCATTTGGTAGTCCATTCGGTCAGGGGCAGCCACTGGCAGAACTTCTCTCGTTTCTCTCATCACATATTCGTGTTTTACCTTTACCTGGACTTCCCTATCTCCAATAGGACAGTCTTTCCAAAAGGCTCTCACAGCTCTTAACATGCAGGCCGTTGACTCTGATCGGTCCATATTATTGGTTTAATAGCCATTGTGACGTTGGAAGGCAAGCAGTTCATAAGCATAGCACGAAACTGTGATGAGACATTTCCTTGCTGGTATTGAGTGTCTCCTGACTGATTTCCTTACATCTCTTTAAACCTCTCCAAAAAGTCCTCAGCAGCCTCTCCTTTTTTTGTTTCATATCCACAACCTTTGATATGTCTATGGGTTTTTGGAGAGAGAGACCCACAGCATCCAATATGCGCAGCTCTCGCTCATCATTGCCATCATGCGCGTTTTTTAATGCCGTATGGTCATTGAATCAGGTGAACCAGAAATCTTCCATACTCAATAGCTGATGGAACTTGTTGGACTAGTGACTATAAATCTCGTGAGTCAGTCTGATACACGGATATCGTTGTTCTTAAAAATTCAATGACAGCCTGCAGATTCTGATTTTTATTAGGGGCTCCCAACAAAATTGCCAAAATTGCCGAACACCTCCGCTCGGTCCGCAAAAACCAACCCGACCTCCCGGTCGCTCAGCACTTCAACTCCCCCTCCCATTCCGTATCCGACCTCTCGGTCCTGGGCCTCCTCCATGGCCAGAGTGAGCAACACCGCAAGTTGGAGGAACAGCACCTCATATTCCGCTTGGGGAGTCTGCATCCTTTGGGCTTGAACATTGAATTTTCTCAATTCTGTTAACCCCTGCTGTCTCCTCCCCCTCCCACCTCTCCCTCAGCCCTCGGGCCCTGGCATTCCCTCTATCTCTATCTCCCTCCCCCACCCTAGTCGCACTAGCTTCTCATTTTCACACCACAAACAGCTTACAATGGCTTGTTCCCTTTATCATCGATACTTTTTTGCATATCTTTCATTCATTGTTCTTTATCTCTCCACATCACCGTCTTTATCTCTCGTTTCCCTGATCCCTGACCAGTCTGAAGAAGGGTCTCAACCCGAAACGTCGCCTATCTCCTTCGCTCCTTAGATGCTGCTGCACCCGCTGAGTTTCTCCAGCTTTTTGTGTAACCCTCGATTCTCCAGCATCTGCAGTTTCTTCGTTAACAAAATTGCCATCTCATTTGGTTACCACGGCAGCCACACATTTATCATGGCTGTTTTGCTGTTGTCTTGTTGATTGGGTGGAGGAGGTATTAAGGCTCTGGGGTTAGGGACCGTTCTGACAGGATATTGGCACCTGGAGGATGCTTTCTTATTCCGTCTATTTGTTTCAACCGGTTTCTCAAACACTGTCTCGGGACTGCTGCATGATTCCTGAACTTCTCACTCCCACTGGTCACTGCCGTCTAAAGATAGCTCATCTTCACTCTGTGACCTTAACGGTATTTGAAATTTCAGCACCTTCCCTTGCTGTTTCTTGGGTTTGGCTTTCTCAGTCAAGTGCTCCCTTCTATAGTCCCAACTGTGTAACCTCCTTTCCTCCGGTCCTCCTTGCGCCTGGTCTCTAGACCGGGAACTAGTATGCCATGCTACTGGTGACGCAAACCCAGATGATTAACTTTTTTGCTTTATCGGTGGGGTCACCTTCCCTTGACTAGGGTATGGACTTGGTATGGGTGATTGGGGCAGGGGCTGAGGTGGCAGTTGAGGAGGTTGCAGCTGATACAGCGGTAGTGGTGCACTAGGGGTCGTTGCCCAATCATTACCCCACTCTTCTCCCTCGGTCAACAAGGCCAACCATTGAACTGCACAGTCCTTTGCCACCTGGTTATTTCTTGTTATTTGATTGATCTTTTTCGCTACCCTTGTCTGACCTCTTAGCACGTGCACATTCCCTTTTTAAGACTTGCACCGGTTTGGGAAGTCCTCCACTGGTTAATTTTATATCTAATTAACGGCGTTATCCCGCCAGCTGGCCAAAATTATTTTATCCTATTCCTCCTCACACCAGTTTTGCCATAATTCGACCAATTTCTTACTCATTTACATGTACCCTTTCTCCATATTACTTCCTCGGCTTGTTTTACTACATCTGGACTTATTGAACCACCCAAAGGCCATTGATCGCTACCAAATTTCTTATTTAATGCCCCCGATAATCCTCAAAATTGTTGAGAATATTCGCGGTGTTTGTCACACAGGATATGTAGGGGGCTGCTTGGGCTACTGGTGGTATCCAATTGATTACCCATTTTGATATACCGGTCGCACTTATCACAACTATAATCACAATTAGACTTATTATACACAATATTACTTATTCAGAATACACAATCCAAAGACAGGGTTAATTGTTTTAACAATTTAGCGACTGTGATTGTTCACAGGATCCACTTCAATCATTAATTACTGCTCGTCATTCCAAATGACAAGATTTTGTTTAGCCCTGCCTGTATTAACCAGCACGATCCATTTCAATCATTAATCCTCACAACCCTTGTACTCTCTACTCTGAAATCTTCCTTCTCGCAACAAGGTTTGCTAGATTGACCTGATTCTGTCGGGATCCCGTGCAACACAACAATGAAGAGTCCACTACTCACAGATATACGGAGAAGAGGAAAACAAAGTGGTAAAAGATACTCACTCTGCTGGCCAATTCCTCTGGCCCGATCCGTGCGTAGTTCGTCTTATTTTCGTTCATCGAGTTGTCGGCGAACCGTTGGAATCCCACTCTTGACACCAAATGACAAATTGGATTCTTTTAAGTCAATCTAGTTCAAGAAAACTTGACTCAAACACTTGTTTCAACTTAATACTTCTTTATTGCGGCGCTGTGATAATTCTCTAAATCCTCCAACACAGAGCCAACAGCTCCGGGGCAGGTCAAGAGAACTTTCTCTCTCCGGTACAAAATCAAGGCATTATATAGGTATTAGACAGTTGCGGTACAGAGGGTACGACAAGCTATTAGCCAATCATCTGAGTCCTTCCGATGATTTACAACAGTTATAGTCACATGACACCCTCTCTCTGGCCTTTTTACAACCCTTGTTTGCCTCGTTTTTTCCTTCTTTGTTTAGAATCATTTAATTTCAACAAAGTGATACCAAAATTCTCAGAGACCACCCCTCAAAATATAAGAGACACATATAATACAACGATCACACAATTCATACAAACCAAACACAGTTTCCCATACCAGGAAAAAAGTTATTTCTAAAACTACAGATCTAAACAAGGTCTAATGTTTACAATCTTAATTAAAACACAATGGTTTCACTACAAATTACACAGTTAAAATACCATTACCTATGTATTAAAAACATTAAATATATAAGTTTGCCTCATCCTTACAAATTACACATGCTATACCAGAGCTCAGGAATGTGTCAAAGAAAGAGCAAATGGCCTGTGACCAAATGGACCTGAGAAAGGGGCCCCACTTGTAAACTAATTTTGAATACAAGATTATACAAGATACATTCCTTGCAACTTTGTAATTGCTTCAGAGCCATAAACAAGGCCTCTATAACAATAGTGAATTCTCTGTTTGGGCTGTGCATGTTTAGATGAGCGTTTTCATGTTGACCACGGGTCTACCCGTGAGGCATCGCTGCCACCGCGAGTCCTCTCCACCGAGGCCCCCATCGCTGCGATGATTCACCGCTGCTGCCGTCCAGGCCTCATTGCTGCCGACGCCCCACCACGCCTCCGTGATACCTACCCGGGCCCCAGCCACGGGCTCCGTCGGCCGCTTTGCACGATCCAGGCTTCTACCCGCGAGACCCCAGCCGGGCCACGGCCCAGGCTTCTACTCGGCAATCCGGGAGGCATCAAGATCGCAGCGCTTTGATAAAGGCCTCCGGCCGCGTTCCCAGTCCACAGCTGCGCGGCCCATCGGGAAGCCTCCGGCCGTGCGAATACCCCTGCCTTTTCTAATTCCCACCTAATTTAATTATCGCAGCACTAAGAGTTCTAGCAACTTGGAAAGACCCTAAAGTGTGTACTTAAAATATAATTTTATCAAATTCTCTTTTTGTCAAGTTCCTCACCTTTGAACTATCTTTAATCGGACTTCAATGTTTAGAATGTAATCCTTAATCCTTTATCTGTGCACAATGGATGGCTTGACTATATTCTTGTATAGACTCTTTGTTGACTGGATGGCATGCAAATAAAGTAAACTAAATGTAGTGCTGGATCGCAAGTAAAAACAACTTTATGAAGATCTAGCTTGAGCATCACGTTCAAAATTTTTGAAACTTTCCAGCCTTTTAAAGCCAATCTTATGCACGTGGCAACAAGTTATCAGGCAGGTGCAGCGATGAAAGAAGGCAGATGGCACAAAGACTTACTAGGGGTGGAGTTTAGAAATAAGTAAGTATAGTACGGGGTACAGTTTGGTGATACTGTGCATGAATAGATCAGTGTGCAGTTGAGGCCACATTTGGAGTCTGTGCATCAATTGTACAGGGTGCAGTTGAGGCTACACCTGATGGACAGATGGGACTAGTGTAGCTGGGACATGTTTCCACACCGTATCACTCTCTGACTGACTCGTATTTTCTTGTATTCTGACCTCATTGCATATTCACAGCATCTGCGGAGGGAATGGACAGACAAGTTTTCGGGCTAGACTCTTCTTTGCACTGAAATGTCGTCTGTCCGTTCTCCTTCACAGTTGCTCCTTCAGCACTTCGTGTTTTGCTCACGATTCTAGCATGTGCAGTTCCTTGTATCTGCATACTTTTAAAATTAGTTTATTTGCATATAATGCTTCTGTTGAGTGGCCTGTGCAGCAACACGAGAAAAACTATAAAGATGCTACAGTAAACATTAGCAGTATATATTTTGAACATAATAGTGGGGTTTCCTTATTCTATGGACATAAATCTTATAAATCAATAATTTTACTCAAGTTCCTATTCCTCAATTCTACTAAGCCTTCTCATTTGATTAATTTCAAGTAAATGGCCAGATTCCAAAAAAAAAATTCAAAATTGGCAATGAATTGTGATTAGATACTTTTATATGGAGCGCTTGGTCGTGCAAGTAATCTAGATGCTTTGGCTGACATTTTGGTTTAATACTCATTATGATAGGAACCAATGATCATAATACACAACACAGCCATTTCAAAATGACCTGTATACTATTCCTTTCTCACAGCAGAATTTGGATGATTTTGGTGCAAAATAAACATAGTTATACCTAAGCTGCACATTCATCGTAATGTTTTCATTTGCTGGAATGTGGGGGGAAACCGTAGATAACCTATGCAATCACGGGGAGTACGAACAAACTCTGTACAGACTACACCCGAGTCTCTGGTGCTGTAAGGCAGCAACTCTACCATTCCTTGCTGCTCTACAGTTTTTAGATTTAAGATTTAATATTTAACATTGTAATAATCACTTTTTTTTTGAGTGGAGGTAATTGAATGTTTGCCTTACTGCTTGGTCATACATCAAGCCTGATTATAAATCTGTTCAAGTGAAATTTGGACTATGTAACATTTTGCTGTTCAAAATGGTTGCATATTGTCAATTATTTTTATTTTCCTTTTGTTTAGGAGGTGGAATGGGTGGAAATTTCGGAGGACTCATGGGCGGCGGAATGGGGAACACTTGTATGGACCCAATGGCTTCTGCATTAAGTAGGTTTAACTACTTACCAGTTCAGATATTTAAAAACTTTGGGGCTCGAATCTTAAATCCAGGACACGTATCCAAGAAGTGTTATCTGCGTTTCCTATGGAGATATGTTTTCATGGGGAGGGGTGCAGTGGTGTGCTTTTATGTGGATGGAGACAAAAATATTGGGATGTTGCTAGAGTTCACTGCACAGTGGCCTTTCTACTATAAAATATGTTCTTAATGTTTGAAATACCTTGCATAGAAATCTTACTTCTATGTGGTGAGTAATTCTGAATGTGAATGTAAGCTGTAATGTATTTTCATGCTGGGCTGATAAGTCTAACTTTTTTGCAGCTTATTTCAGTTCTGAAATAAGCTGCAAAAAAGCTGCGAAAACGCTGGTGGGTGTTGTGTACAGGCCACCTAACAGTAGCAGAGAAGTTGGGGATGGTATCAAACGGGAAATTAGAAATGCGTGCGACAAAGGCAAAACAGTTATAATGGGTGACTTCAATCTACATATAGATTGGGTTAATCAAATTGGCAGGGGTGCTGAGGAAGAGGATTTTTTGGAATGTATGCGGGATAGTTATCTAAATCAACATGTAGAGGAACCAACGAGAGAGCAGGCTATTTTAGACTGGGTTTTGAGTAATGAGGAAGGGGTAATTAGCCGTCTTGTTGTACGTGCCCCCTTGGGCAAGAGTGACCATAATATGGTTGAGTTCTTCATTAGGATGGAGAGTGACATTGTTAATTCAGAAACAATGGTTCTGAACTTAAAGAAAGGTAACTTTGAGGGTATGAGACGTGAATTGGCCAGATTGACTGGCAATTAATTCTAAAAGGGTTGACGGTGGATATACAATGGAAGACATTTAAAGACTGCATGGATGAACTACAAAAATTGTTCATCCCAGTTTGGCAAAAGAATAAATCGGGGAAGGTAGTGCATCCGTGGATAACAAGGGAAATCAGGGATAGTATCAAAGCAAAGGATGATGCGTACAAAGTAGCCAGAAAAAGCAGCATACCAGAGGACTGGGAGAAATTCAGAGACCAGCAGAGGAGGACAAAGGGCTTAATTAGGAAAGGAAAAATAGATTATGAAAGAAAACTGGCAGGGAACATAAAAACTGACTGCAAAAGTTTTTATAGATATGTGAAGAGAAAGAGGTTAGTTAAAAACAAATGTAGGTCCCTTGCAGTCAGAAACCGGTGAGTTGATCATGGGGAACAAGGATATGGCGGACCAATTGAATAACTACTTTGGTTCCGTCTTCACTAAGGAAGACATAAATAATCTGCCTGAAATAGCAGGGGACTGTGGGTCAAAGGAGGAATTGAGTGAAATCCAGGTCAGTCGGGAAGTGGTGTTGGGTAAATTGAATAGATTAAAGGCCGATAAATCCCCAGGGCCAGATAGGCTGCATCCCAGAGTACTTAAGGAAGTAGCTCAGGAAATAGTGGATGCATTAGTGATAATCTTTCAAAACTCTTTAGATTCTGGAGTAGTTCCTGAGGATTGGCGGGTAGCAAATGTAACCCCTCTTTTTAAGAAGGGAGGGAGAGAGAAAACGGGGAATTACAGACCAGTTAGTCTAACATCGGTAGTGGGGAAACTGCTAGAGTCAGTTATTAAAGATGGGATAGCAGCACATTTGAAAGTGGTGAAATCATTGGACAAAGTCAGCATGGATTTACAAAAGGTAAATCATGTCTGACGAATCTTGTGGAATTTTTCGAGGATGTAACTAGTAGCGTGGATAAGGGAGAACCAGTGGATGTGGTATATCTGGACTTCCAGAAGGCTTTCGACAAGGTCCCACATAAGAGATTAGTATACAAACTTAAAGCATACGGTATTAGGGGTTCAGTATTGATGTGGATAGAGAACTGGCTGGCAAACAGGAAGCAAAGAGTAGGAGTAAACGGGTCCTTTTCACAATGGCAGGCAGTAACTAGTGGGGTACCGCAGGGCTCAGTGCTGGGACCCCAGCTATTTACAATATATATTAATGATCTGGATGAGGGAATTGAAGGCAATATCTCCAAGTTTGCGGATGACACTAAGCTGGGGGGCAGTGTTCGCTGTGAGGAGGATGCTAGGAGACTGCAGGTGACTTGGATAGGCTGGGTGAGTGGGCAAATGTTTGGCAGATGCAGTATAATGTGGATAAATGTGAGGTTATCCACTTTGGTGGCAAAAACAGAAAGCGGACTATTATTTAAATGGCGGCCCGATTGGGAAAAGGGGAGATGCAGCGAGACCTGGGTGTCATGGACACCAGTCATTGAAAGTAGGCATGCAGGTGCAGTAGGCAGTGAAAAAAGCGAATGGTATGTTAGCTTTCATAGCAAAAGGATTTGAGTACAGGAGCAGGGAGGTTCTACTTCAGTTGTACAGGGTCTTGGTGAGACCACACCTGGAGTATTGCGTGCAGTTTGGTCTCCAAATCTGAGGAAGGACATTATTGCCATAGAGGGAGTGCAGAGAAGGTTCACCAGACTGATTCCTGGGATGTCAGGACTGTCTTATGAAGAAAGACTGGATAGACTCGGTTTATACTCTCTGGAATTTAGGAGATTAAGAGGGGATCTTATAGAAACTTACAAAATTCTTAAGGGGTTGGACAGGCTAGATGCAGGAAGATTGTTCCCGATGTTGGGGAAGTCCAGGACAAGGGGTCACAGCTTAAGGATAAGGGGGAAATCCTTTAAGACCGAGATGAGAAAGACTTTCTTCACACAGAGAGTGGTGAGTCTCTGGAACTCTCTGCCACAGAGGGTAGTTGAGGCCAGTTCATTGGCTATATTTAAGAGTGAGTTGGATGTGGCCCTTGTGGCTAAGGGGATCAGAGGGTATGGAGAGAAGGCAGGTACGGGATACTGAGTTGGATGATCAGCCATGATCATATTGAATGGCGGTGCAGGCTCGAAGGGCTGAATGGCCTACTCCTGCACCTAATTTCTATGTTTCTATGTTAAAGCAATGTGGGTAAATATAATGTTGCCACTGACAATAGTGCAGAAGTGACTCACTGCAGCATTGGAAATGCCAGAGCACTGTTGGAGCAAATAGACTTCTATTGTTACTGTAGCATGCTGGATGATTTCCTCTGGTTGCCACTTTAAGATGAATCCTGTAAGATTAAATCTTATAGTATTTCAAAAGCTTTCTCATCTCACTACTAGGCAGAAGCTGAGTTCACCACTTTTTCCTGAAAGGCAGCACTCTATACTGCTTTGAAGGATCAGTCAAGATCATCCCCGCTCCCATCATAGATGAGGCCCTCACACATGTCTCCTCGGTGCTCCGTCTTGCTCCCCCGAGTCGAGACAGACCCCCCCCATTAATTACCTTTCACCCCATCAGCCATCGCATGCAACTCATCTAGATAATACACAACACAGCCATTTCAAAATGACCTGTATACTATACCTTTCTCACAGCAGAATTTGGTGCAAAATATACATAGTTATGCCTAAGCTAAACATTAATCGTAATGTTTCCATTTGCAAGCATTGACAATCCTCCATGCTGAATTCTTCAGTCTTTAAAATAAAAATGGATGAGCTGATTGTTTAAAATGTATTTGTTTTCAAGCCTCTTATAAATAAGGTTCAAAGGTTCATTTATTGTCACATACACCAATTGGTGTAGTAAAATTCAAGTTCCCATTGCAGCACATTAATAAGAGTACAACGTAACATTATAAAGGAATTTAACATTAAACATAAAAAACATCCCCCCACAATGATTCCCACTGTGAGGGAAGGCACAAAGTCCAGTCCCCATCCCCCTTGTCCACCCATAGTTGGGCCTCTTGAGGCCTCTGCAGTCGCCACTACTGCGGCCCGATGTTTCAGGCCCTTCTCGGCGGGTGATGGTGCTCCGGCGTCGGGAGAACCCTCACAGCGGCTTGGGATACCTGTAACGGCCGCTTCCTTACCGGAGACCGCAGCTTCCGAAGCCAACAGGCCGCGCTGGTCGGAGCTCCACCACTGGCGATCTCGGCGAGAGATCCCAGGTTCCAATCGGCCGACCCAGCATACCGGAGCTCCAGCGCGGCGACCCAGGCAAGGCATCGCTCGCTCCGTGATAGTGCCCCAGCGCTTGACACTGCCGAAGCCGTGGTTCTGGCCGGTCCCCTCAGGAAAAGCCGCTTCAGACCCGATGGTAGGCCGCGAGGACGGGTCGAAGATGCTGCTCGGAGGAAAGCCGCCTCTCCGACCAGATAGGGTCTAGGAAAAGCAGTTTCTCCCTTTAAACACAATGTTTAAATAACATTAGACAAGTCCTCTCCCTCTCCTCTTCCCCTCCCCACTCCCTCTCCTTACAACAATAACAATCTCTCATTGCATTGTCTTTGTTAACATTGTAAGCACTTTTTTTTTTAAAAGAGCGATCTTTTATGTAAATGAGTTTCGGGATCCCATTGTGATGCCATAAGCTGCTAACTCAGTACAGATGCAACTGAATTTTCTTAAAGTGAGGTTTGTAAAGTTAAATGTGAATAATATAAAATATACCATCAATCTGAATGAAACTTGATGAAAACACACCACGGGTCAATGGTGAATAAGGTGGTCCAAAAATTGTAGTGCTATCCTGTACCGTTTTGGCATAATTTCTGGATCACACTCACGGATGGTCGGACATAATAACAAACAAGAAGAGAGTTTCAGTAATATATAGATACTCTTTTCCTTTGGTTATTTTTAGTTTAGGTTTAGAAACTCAGCGTGGAAACAGGCCCTTCAGCCCTCTGAGTCCGCACTGACCAGCACCTGTACCTAGCCTGATTATAAATCTGTTCAAGTGAATTTTGAACTGTGTAACATTTTCAAAATGGTTGTATATTGTCAATTATTTTTCTTTTCCTTTTGTTTAGGAGGTGGAATGGGTGGAAATTTCGGAGGACCCATGGGCGGCGGAATGGGGAACACTTGTATGGACCCAATGGCTTCTGCATTAAGTAGGTTTAACTACTTACCAGTTCAGATATTTAAAACCTTTGGGGCTCGAATCTTAAATCCAGGATTCGTATCCAAGAAGTGTTAGCTGCGTTTCCTATGGCGATTTATTTTCATGGGGAGGGGTGGGGTGCAGTGGTGTGCTTTTATGTGGATGGAGACAAAAATATTGGGATGTTGCTAGAGTTCACTGCACAGTGGCCTTTCTACTATAAAATATGTTCTTAATGTTTGAAATATCTCACCTAAATGTGGTGAGTAATCCTGAATGTGAATGTAAGGTGTAATGTATTTTCATGCTGGGCTGACAAGTCCAGCTTATTTCAGTTCTGTTAAAGCAATGTGGGTAAATATAAGGTTGCCACTGACAATGGTGCAGAAGTGACACACTGCAGCATTGGAAATGCCAGAGCAGTGTTGGAGCAAATAAACTTCTATTATTACTGTAGCATGCTAGATGATTTTCCCTGGTTGCCACTTTAAGATGAACCCTGGTCAAGTGGCCAACAAGGCTTTTTTCTTGTAATGTTGGTCAGTTGAACTCCCTCTTACAGTATTTCAAAAGCTTTCTCATCTCACTACTAGGCAGAAGCTGAGTTCACCATTTTTTTCTGAAAGGCAGCACTCTATACTGCTTTGAAGGATCAGTCAAGATCATCCCCTCTCACATCATAGATGAGGCCCTCACTCATGTCTCCTCGGTGCTCCGCCTTGCTCCCCCGAGTCGAGACCGAGATCCCCTAGTAATTACCTTTCACCCCATCAGCTGTCGCAAGCTGACATTCTGGTTTAATACTCATTATGATCGGAACCAATTATCATAATGCACAACACAGCCATTTCCAAATGACCTGTATACTATTTCTTTCTCACAAAAAAATGTGGATGAATTTGGTGCAAAACAAACATAGTTATGCCTAAGCTGAACATTCATCGTAATGTTTCCATTTGCAAGCATTTACAATCCTCCATGCTGAATTCTTTCCTCCTTAAAATAAAAATGGATAGAGCTGATTGTTTAAAATGCATTTGTTTTCAAGGCTCTTGTAAATACTGAAAATCAGATTATATTTCCCTCTCGTACTGATTGTAGAAGCTGTGCACTATATTCATGATACTGGTCACCTTTGGAGTGGAATGTTTTGCCCATACCATCTGCTGATGTAAATTAAATGGTTGATGGAGGTTTCCTGTCGAGTTATTTAGCACAATTTGGCAGCATTCAGTTTGAACATATTTAGGGGATATTGTTTTGCTTAAAGGCTTTTAGCTGAAACTAGACCAAGTGGGACCTGTTCCCCCAACGCAATATTCCACCACTCACCCATTTCCCTCAATGCAACCCATTCCCCCAACGCAATATTCCACCACTCACCCATAGCCCCCAACTGCGCAGGCGCGGCTAATTTCCCCTCATCCTGCTGTACTCCCTCCCCCTCCTTTTCATCCCCCTCTTTGTTCCCCTCTCTTCCCCTCCCCACTCGCTCCCTCACTCTATTACCCCTCTCCCTCTATCTCCCTTCTCCCCCACTCCTCGCCTCCCACTATCCCACTCCCCCACTAAACACAATGTTTAAATAACATTAAACAACAGTCCTCTCCCTCTCCCCTTCCCCTCCCAACTCTCTATCCTTACAACAATAACAATCACTCATTGCATTGTCTTTGTTATCATTGTAAACCACTTTTTTTTAAAAACAGCAATCTTTTATGTAAATGAGTTTCGGGATCCCATTGTGACACGATAAGCTGCTAACTCAGTGCAGATTAAAGTGAATTTTCTCAAAGTGGGTTTGTAAAGATAAAAATGTGAATAATGTAAAATATACCATCAATCCGAACAAAACTTGATGAAAATGCACCACAGGACAATGGTGAATAAGTTGGTCCAAAAATTGTAGCGCTATCCTGTACTGTTTTGGCATAATTTCTGGATCACACTCACAGACAGTCGGACATAATAACAAACAAGAAGAGAGTTTCAGTAAAATATAGATACTCTTTTTCTTTTGGTTATTTTTAGTTTAGGTTTAGAAACTCAGCGCGGAAACAGGCCCTTCAGCCCTCTGAGTCCGCACTGACCAGCACCTTGTACCTAGTTCTATCCTATACACTAGGGACAATTTACAGAAAATAATTAACATGCAAACCTGCACACCTTTGGAATGTGGAGGGAAACCGTAGAAACCCCATGCTATCACGGGGAGTACGTACACACTCTGTACAGACAGCACCCGTAATCAGGATCAAACCCAGGTCTCTGGCGCTGTAAGGCAGCAACAATACCAACTCTGCGCCATTGTGCTGCCCTACAGTTTTTAGATTTAAGATTTCATATTTAACATTGTAATAACGATCACTTTTATTTGAGTGGAGGTAATTGAATATTTGCCTTACTGCTTGGTCATACATCAAGCCTGATTATAAATCTGTTCAAGTGAATTTTGAACTATGTAATATTTTGCTGTGCAAAATGGTTGTATATTGTCAATTATTTTTCTTTTCCTTTTGTTTAGGAGGTGGAATGGGTGGAAATTTTGGAGGACCCATGGGCGGCGGAATGGGGAACACTTGTATGGACCCAATGGCTTCTGCATTAAGTAGGTTTAACTACTTACCAGTTCAGATGTTTAAAAACTTTGGGGCTCGAATCTTAAATCCAGGATATGTATCCAAGAAGTGTTAGCTGCGTTTCCTATGGAGATTTGTTATCATGGGAAGGGGTGCAGTGGTGTGCTTTTATGAGGATAGAGACAAAAATATTGGGATGTTGCTAGAGTTCACTGCGCAGTGGCCTTTCTACTATAAAATATGTTCTTAATGTTTGAAATATCTCACCTATATGTGGTGAGTAATCCTGAATGTGAATGTAAGCTGTAATGTATTTTCATGGTGGGCTGACAAGTCTAACTTTTTTGCAGCTTATTTCAGTTCTGTTAAAGCAATGTGGGTAAATATAAGGTTGCCACTGACAATGGTGCAGAAGTGACACTGACACACTACAGCATTGGAAATGCCAGAACACTGTTGGAGCAAATAGACTTCTATTGTTATTGTAGCATGCTAGATGATTTTCTCTGGTTGCCACTTTAAGATGAACCCCGGTCAAGTAGCAACAAGGCTTTTGTTTGTAATGTTGGTCAGTTGAACTCCCTTACAGTATTTCAAAAGCTTTCTCATCTCACTACTAGGCAGAAGCTGAGTTCACCATTTTTTTCTGAAAGGCAGCACTCTATACTGCTTTGAAGGATCAGTCAAGATCATCCCCTCTCCCATCATAGATGAAGCCCTCACTCGTGTTTCCTCGGTGTTCCGCCTTGCTCCCCTGAGTCGAGACAGAGACCCCCTGATAATTACCTTTCACCCCATCAGCTGTCGCATGCAACTAATAATCCTCCGACATTTTCACCACCTCCAACAAGATCCCACCACTAGTCATATCTTCCCATCTCCACCCCTTTCAGTTTTCCGCAGTGACCGTTCCCTCTGCAACTCCCTGGTTAACTCATCCCTTCCCACCCAAACCAGCCCCTCCCCAGGTACCTTCCCTTACAACTGCAGGAGATGCAACACCTGTCCCTATACCTCCTCCCTCGGCTCTGTCCGGGGATCCCAATGGTCCTTTCAGATTAGGCGGAGATTCACTTGCACCTCTTCCAACGTCATCTAATGTATCCGTTGTTCAAGATGTGAGCTATTATACATCAGCGAGACCAAACGTGGACTGGGCGATCGTTTCGCTGAACACCTTCACTCAGTTCACCTGAACTTACCTGATCTCTTGGTTGCTAGGCCGTTGGCCGAGGTGCCAAAAGGGCTCTCGATTTTAACTTTCGTGACCCATGTCTGCTATCTACTTGAAATTTGGAACAGATTTTGATAAAACTTTATTGATAAGGAATTCGTAACTCGTCAGTGCAAAAAGTTGCACACTAATTAATTAAGCTAATTAGAAAAAGTAACTGCACCCTCTTGTGCTCAATAATATATAGCTGTATATGGGAATATTGAATATGGGCCTGCTGGAGAGGTCACGGGTTTCACCGTCTCCTGAACTCTCCTAATTATTGGGTGAGGGCAGATCCTGTGTGTTCCCCAGTTTACTGAACCCCGTGATTGCCAGTGTGCAGAGTGGGAGTCATGGCCATAGTGGGACTGAGGCAGTGCCAGGCTGGGGGAAGGCTAAGGCATCTTCCACTCAGAGGAAAATGCCTAACCCTAACTTGCCCCCTTCCAGAGCTGCCCACGGCTGGAGCGGGAGCCCGGCTGCGGGCTCCGTACGTGCCCAGCGTGCCCACCTCGACCAGCATGCCCTTCTGGATCATCAGCAGCAGCCCACCCGATGCCACGATTACACCTAAATGTCAACATGGTGGGAGCAGCACTGTCCTGCATACCGCCCGGGCCGCCTTCAACACCCTCATAGCGCCGGCTCCGTCTCTCCGCATGCTCGCTGCAACACCGGCTGGCCGACAGCCCGACCAACCCCTCACAGCACACGGCGGCCGGCCGACAGCCCGACCGACCGACTGACCCCCTCTCTTCCCCCTGCTGCTCAGCTCAGCCCAGGGCCGCCTCAGCATCCCCATAGCGCCAGCTCCGACACGGAAGTCCTCAGAAAAAAAAAAAAACACGCCTGCAGGCTGGATGTTTTCGGGATACGGGCGACTGTCATAACCCTCATCCTCTTCCACTGAGAGAAATGCCTAACCATAGCCCTAACCCTAATCCCCCTGTTTTGATTATCACTTTTATTTCACAGTTCAGCAAGTGGTTAGCATTCCTTTGAAACTTTGATATTGTTGTGATGTTGTTAGGAGACAGCATGAACCCAGTGTGGCCGCTGCCTAGCTACGTCCGACTTGATGTCAATGCTTTGATCGGACGGAAAATTTTAGGTTTTTCTCCAGGTTTTGGTCTTGACTCGTTAGAAATACAAGTAGATACGTGAGGGCAGCTTGCAGCCCAGTGGTATGAATATTGATTTACACCCGTTGCTTCTCGTTTTCATGTTTCCTTACTTTTTTGCATTTCTTTCATTCATTGTTCTTTATCACTGTCTATATCTCTCTTTTCCCTTTCCCCTGCCTTGCAGTCTGATAGATCTCAACATGAAATGTCACCGATTCCTTCTCTCCAGAGATGCTGCCTGTCCCGTTGAGTTACTCCAGATTTTTGTGTCTATAGTTTAAACCAGCATCTCAGTTCCTTCCTACACAAGATCATACTTGAGCTTGAAAAGTGGGTTGCTCCCATAGACTTGTAATTTGCAGCAAGAATTTTATCTGCACCAAGGTTGTGAGTAAGAACTTGATATCCCATCTTTGTAAGTTTGAAATGTGCTACTTAACGTATTTTCTTAATCTGAATATCATAGGTGTAATGGCTGCTATGAATAGCATGGCTGGAGGCATGGCGATGGCTATGGATTGCATGGGGTCCAGTCTTGATCGAATGGGACCTGGAATGGGAGCAGGGATTGAAATGAATATGAATCATGGATTTGGAAGTGTGAACGCGGGATCAATGGGAAGTGGATTAAATGACCGTTCAAGTGGTTTTCGAGGCTTTCAGATCTTTGTAAGAAACGTAGGTAACTATTTGGCTATTACCAAAACTTTACATTTTAAATTTTGCTCAAATAATAACTACAAGTCCGTGTTATTTTTCAGCTTTCTTATAATTTAACATGGCAGAAGCTAAAGGAAAGGTTCGATAAATTTGGTGAGTGTTTTGGCGAGTCCAGTAATTTTACCCTAATGTTCCACCTGGGTGTATGGAAAAGTAATTTTCTTTGTTTGTTTAGGTCAAGTAGTTTTTGCAGAAATAAAAATGGAAAATGGCAAGTCCAAGGGGTGTGGGATTGTGCGGTTTGCTTCCCCAGAAGTAGCAAAAAAAGCCTGCAGAATGATGAACGGCGCGAAGATTAATGGGAGACTGATAGACGTGCGCATGGATCCCAATGCGTGAATGAAGACAATGCTATGTATAGGAAGATACAGCTTGACTGGTTAACTTTATTGTTTTTGTACTGAAGTAATTTCCAACCTCTTATGTTATATGAACTTTTAATTTTAAAGTTTGCCCGCTCAAATTGGATATTGGCTGTTGTATGTTGATGTAATTTCTGTTATCGGACTGTTTTTTTAATATATAATATATAGAGTAATTTAGTTGACGCATTTAGTCACCTGTTTGAATGGATACATTTTTCAATAAAATGTCAAAATTTACTCTAATTTTTAAAATAATGAAAAGAATCGAGAATTGTTATAAAAATCTCCACTTGAAGAAAGACGTGCAAGGCTTATATACTTTCCCTCGAAGTGTAAGGCTCTTTGTTAGGGAAGCACCAGGTCTCAATTCAGTTCTTTGCAAAATTTAACTGGATTTATTTGTGCCAATGGTCTGTACTCTATATTTATTAGTTCCCCCTAAAACCCAGAGATTATAATCCGGTGCTCCATAAACTGAATACCAGATACTTTAAATTTTTTAGAAGATGTACGCAAAGTGCTGGAATAACTCAGCGGGTCAGGCAGCATCTCAGTATAAAAAGGAGATATGATGTTTCGTGTTGGGATCTGCCTTCATACAGAAGGGGTATGAAGAAGCGTCTTGGCCCGAAATGCCACCCATTCTTTTTCTCCAGAGATGCTGCCTGACCAGCTGAGTTACTCCAGCACTTTGTCTATCTTCGGTATATACCAGCATATGCAGTTCCTTTCTACACACTTTGAATTTTTACATTGTTTCAGTGTCAAAACCTTTGTTGATAGTTGCTTTGGTTTTGGCCAAAACCTTTTGACGTCTTAAGTATTACTCAACGAGAATATATTCATCTTGTACTTAAATCCACTGAAAAATAAGATTTTTTACTTAATCTCACAAATTTACAATGAACATCAATGGTCAATGTTGCGTGCTTAAACCTGTAATGACTGGATAAGTACATTGGGGAAATTGCATTTGATTCAATTAGGTGGGATTAGTGCATTAGAACTGGATAATCGATAAACTAATTTTGTCCTGTTGCATGTTTACTTCCAGGAAAAATTGGTCACTTTGAATTTGTTGCCTCATTTCTCAAATACAGTGCCAAGCTTAGTTCCATGAAGGATAAAACAGTGGTACAGTTTCAATTACTAATTAAAAGTAAGCTTCCTTACCTTGATAAACTTGTCTATTAACATTTTTTTTTACATTAACATTCAATTAACATTTTAAATTTGTGATCACTTGTGCTCAGCATGTGGTCTAATTTCGCTTTTGATTCTTCTTAACTCTTGTGCCAAATGCATTAAACCAATTATCCCAACAATAAAGCTGAGGGATAATTTTCTGCTCATTCTGTGAATGGTGCTTGTATTTGAAGAATACGAACATAGTGGGTAAGTTTTAAATTAAAAAAAAAAAACAGTTTCAAACATGTTACGTAACCAAGGGTGTTCAAGCTGTAGGCTGGGGATAAATGTAGAATAAATAACCTGACCAACTCCTTGTGTACTAATGGCTTTTACTTTGTTGGTAATATGATAGAATGTTTCAATTAAATGACGACTATCTTTCAATTTAAATTGATTATAACAAACATTTTGCATTCATACACTAGGAAGGACGAGGTAACGCATACATATTAAGCTGATATGAATTCAAATTAGTAGTTCAATATTTTGCTCTGCCCACAAAAAAATTAAACTTCATGTACAGAGTTCCCATCTAATTTATCTTTGTGGCTCAAGGCATAATTCACCGTTGTTAAGCCTTTGAGAAAGCAGAAAATGAAATTGGTTGACTATCTGCACTATAAGCTCTTGCTGGCAATTTTAAGCTTACAGGTGACTAGGCAGTTTTATAATAATTTATATATCATGTTAGCAAATTTTGACCAAAACACTTGTTGCTGAAATTTTTTTTTAAAATGTCCATTTGGCCAAAGATAGCCCGTGAACTGTGGAAACAAGTGCATTTAACAAAAAAGAATTCCCAGGTGCTACATAGGAATGAAGTGGAACAAGCTGGTTCATCGTCATATGTTAAGATCAGGGCAACGCTTGGCTCAATGTAAGTTTGCCATTGGAGATGTTTTTTTTGGGGGTTAAGCAATGTGCAGCCAAAAGTGGTTTCTGGAAAGGCGATCAAGTAAGTTTGCGCAAGCAATCTGAGAGAAACGGTTTAAGATTCCCGAAACTGGATGAGGATTTAATGCGGTTTTGTGGGCAAAGTGCCAATGTAAATGAATGCACAATAACCCTGGTGAGAGTTAAAATAAAAGTAATGTTGATTGAGGTAGCACTCCCATGTCCCTTTGCACCTCTGATTTTTGAATCCTCCCCGTTAATAGTTTGCCTTTATACTACGTAAAATTTATGATTCTGAACTTTGCTCCACTGTATTCCATCTGCCACAACTTCGTCCACTCTTCTAACTTCCAACTTAGCCCACTCTTCAAGTCCTGCTGCAGAGTCCCTACTTATTTGCACAGCTATTGGATCTGATTTTGAGATGGACACCAATCACCGGCAACTACTGCTGTCATGAGCTTCCCTTATTCTGACATGCAGGGCCTATTTTGGTCGAGTGAAGCATTCTAGGTTTCAGTGGAAGCATTCTAGTTCAGAGTTCTGAGCTTCCTGAAAAACACGAGTGCTGGCAAAGCCATACTGTGGTTTTGATAACTATCCAAACTGTCGAGTTAAAAAAATTGAATGTCTGAATTTCAGAAAGATTATTTTTTCCTGTAGTTTAATAAATGCAGCATTAAAGACATTGACTAATATCCCACAGAATATTGGTGCTCAATATTTCCTGTATCTTTGCTTAGATCTAATCTAACATAGGACCAGAGATCAGGGGAGTCCACCATCCCAGAGGATTGTAGAAAGATCTCTTGTAGGACATAAGCTGGCAAGAGTACAGAGATAAGATAGCCAAGATTAAGGGTGCTGAGCTATTGGGAGAGATCGGGCAGGCTAGGACTTTATTCTTTGGGTGCAGGAGACTGTGAGGTGATCTGTGAAAGGTATAGGAAATCTTGAGTGGAATAGATAGGCTGAATGCAGTCTTTACCCCAGGGCATTGGAATCAAGAACCAGAGGACATAGGTTTAAGGTGATTGGGGAAATATTTAATAGGAACCTGAGGGGCAACATATTCGCACAGGTGGGTATATGAAATGAGATGCTAGCGGAGGTAGTTGAGGCAGTTTCAATAACAGCAGGTACATGGTGGAGGGATATGGGCCAAATGCAGGCAAATGGGATTAACTTAGATGGGGCATTTTGGTCAGCATGAACAGTTGGGCTAATGAGCCTTTATGACTCCCATCACTAAATCCTAGTTTCTTTTGAAATGGATAATTAGGCCAAATAATAATTCAGGTCTTCACGATGTCAGGAACTTTTGTTTTCCATCGACTCCATCCTCCTCCCTTGATACTGTCCTATCTGCCTTATTCTGATGTATGTCGTGCGACTTTTTGATCTCATTTTAAAATTACTGACATTGGCAAGAGTCTTTTACCTGAGGCTCAAAACTTGCCTTCCCTCAATCTTTTTCTTCTCAGCTAATCAAAACCCTCCTTTAACCAAGGCTTAGGTCTGCAATTTCCTAACGGTTCAGTGTCATTTTGTTACCATTTTGCAATGGTAGGAGGATCCCGGCAAGCCGTGGCCATTCCTGACAGCGGGCCCAGCTCGCCTGCTGCACACCGCAGTGGAGCCCACCGGGAGGACCTGGCTCCACTGCTGTGGGCCAGGAACTCTCCCTGGAAGATCCAGTGGGCCACAGCCTGTAGAGGGGAATCCTTGGAGCTTGTCCCTGAAGACTGGAGTACCGAAGAGGCGGCAGCAGCCGGTGACGGTCACGAGGATCAAGGCTGGTTGGACAGTGAACCGGGGTCTTACCTCCTGCACCCTCGAGATCAGCTGTGGGAGACGCCCCCAGGTGAGAAGAGGAACATCGGTACTCTGAACAATCCAGGGGCTTGCACGTGGACCAGCTTTTGGAAATGGTGCCAAGAAAGACAGAAGATTTCACTGTTTTGCACATGTGACACTAAAGCACCTATTGTATTGCTGAGGGAACATGGAATATAATTCTTGAGACTTGTACATTAGAAAAGTTTCTCTCTCATCTGTTCTTCTTGATCCTGGAACAGTAAGCAGTCTTCGGCCAGGAAACCAGCCCCCAATTACTTGAAAGGGGGAAAAAAAGCAAACTGCTGGAGGAATTCAGTGGGTCAGACAGCATCTGCAGAGGTGATCAGTATGTCAAGGTTGAGTGAAGACCCTGCATCAGGACTCTTTCTTCTCAATTTCTTGGTCCGGTCCTTGTCCAGATAAAACCATCAGGATTATGGGGTAAGGGAATGGTCTGGGAAGGTTCAGTTTTGGGTGACAGCATTCACAATTGTAGCTGGATTTGTGGCCCGGCTAAGTGCATGTCCTTGCAAGCATGTGGCCGAATATTCCGAGTCCATTTAGAACTGAAATAACAAGAAAAACTAAATAGGCTAACAGGCATGTTACTCCAAGTTTCTTATCCAGTTTCCATCCATTAATATGAATAGCTGCGAATATGAAGATGATGGAGAGGAGGAGAGAGGCTGCTGTGTACGTCATGCCGCTGCTGTTCACTTCTACGGGTGATAAGTCAACAAATACTGTCTTAATAAACCACGGTGCACCTAAACAGAGCAGATCGAATACATTGGAGCCCACAATGTTCGACATAGCCATATTTCCTTTACCTGAGGATAAGTAGGAAGAAATTGTTTTCATTATTATTAATGCACTAATACATTCCCAGTCTCAGTGTTGCGCTTTGCAACTTCAAAAAATGTGTAATTGGGCAGAGGGAAGTTTAGTAAGTCTTTTAATATATTTTTAATCAAAGTGTGGGGGACAGAGACAGCAAATATGGCAAAGGAAAACGAGCATGTCCAAGAAATGCACAACGTACTTGAATTTTGAGGAAGAGCGGGTTGAAGGGTTTAAATAAAGGAACAAGTTGGGTATTAGATTTGAATAAAAATTAATTTTAAAGGACTAGAGAGTCATAAGTCATGCTGGATAGAATGGAAACAGGTATTTTTTCAGTGCTTATGTGATAGGTTTTAAGACCATAATTTCTCAACCTATGAAAGGTTTCGACGAAACAAAACTGCAGACATCCTTTCAGTGACTTAACTATATTTTTCGGAAGTTTAAGCATTGATAATGTTTCTTAGTTGGGCCACAGAACACTGGGCTGATTCTGACATGTGAACATTCTTGCAATGGAAGACCAGATCCTTGTAGAACTTGCAGACATCCAGGAGTTACCCCCTCCCCTTCCCCTCTTAAATATCAGCAATGTGGGAGGAATTGATGTAGAATTCAGGTAAGAATTAAGAATCTATCTAGCCCTATCCCACGATGCGAGTTTACCCAAGAGCTCTCCCGAGTTTAAAAAAAAATCAAGATCGTGGTAAGTACATAGAATGTACGTAGCGCGTACGACGGAGCTCGTGGACGTCTCGTAGCGGCTTGTAACGGTAACGACAGGTCCTCTGGAATCACGGTAAGTTCGTGAAACTCGTGAAGTTTTTTCAACAGTGAGAAACATTTCCAAGAGTAAAAAAATACTCGTGATGAAGTACCACGAGTTTTTCTTTAACTCGGGAGAGCTCTTTGGTAAACTCGCATCGTGGGACAGGCCCTTAAAGATGACACTTCAGGTTAAGACGCTTTTATTGTATTGAAGTATTCTATAAAATACCGCAGAACGGTGTTTAATATTCCAGACTTCACCTAGTTGCATTAAGTAGGCAGCAGCTTGCTGAATCTCTTAAAATAGCAACACAAGCAACAAAAACTTGCTGATCTTCAATTTATTATTCCTAAATGTATGTATTTAAAAAATAAATCCAACTGGCCAAGAGAAAATCTGCAAGGTGGACTTGTGATTGTATTTAATTTTCCTCCACTCTGTTCTCATTGCTTTCCTTTGTGTTGTAAAGGTGACATCACATGAATACTTAAATTTAACGTTATTATGCTTTAATAAAAACATTCAAGATCTAAAAAAATGCTTTCAGGTATTCTGATTTAGTGTTATTTGTATTTTTTTGTATATATGGAACAATTCTGCATTGTGTCAATGAGTTCATTATTTGCACATGCATGGCTATTCAGCAAACTAGTATTTGGCGGGAAAGAATACTGCTGAAGTACTTTCACCTATTTGCTGAAGCAAGTTAAACTATTAAATTTGGTGACTGGAAACTAGGTTCCCACCTTACCCATGCCTGGGAAACCAATTTTTATAGTAATTGCTCTGTTTGAAAATGTCTTAATCTACACATCGCTTTACACAATGTGTAGATTATATCAAACGAGATTTGAGAAGAACTGAGTTATCTTATGCATATCATCTGCAGCAAAGAATGGATTACTGAAGGCAGTGAACAATGGCTTGCGACGAACAACGTTAGTCCATAACGATGATGCAGGCAACACTGATTAAACCTCAAACATCAGATCCAAGCTTTTGCACTGTTTAAATCATTCATGGGTATTGAATTCACAGGCAGGACATCATTTATTGCTCAACCATAAACCTTAAAGTTGGTGGCTTTTTAGGCCATCTAGAGGACAGTAAAAAAAAAAAATCAGTTGTGTAGCTGTGGGGTTGAAGTCACAAAATGAATGATGCAACAACAAAAAAACTAAATGTGCTTCATTGAAGGACATCAGTGACTAGATGTAGTTCAATGCAGCTTGCGCATTGGTGACTAGCTTTTACAGCACTGTAAAACTCCACTAATCTGGCATAATGGTAACTGTGGTGTTTTCATGACTATTGGTTGTTACTCATACCCCAATAGACTATTCATTTTTAAAATGTTACACATTTCAGTGAACTTGGCAAGCTTAAGAGTTGTAAGAACTAGGGACCTGTCAAATGTATAAGGTTGGTGTAAATGAAGTCACATTTTCCATTCTAAATACATCCATACCTTCTCTGGTAACAAGCACACTGGCCACTGCGTCTGGAATACTGGTGCCTACTGCCAGCAATGTCAGACCCATCACTGTCTCAGGAATGTCCAGAGTTTCTCCTGAATGAATTAAACAATGTTAGATTGTCTGAGAATGAACTGCACCGTCACAGCATTCTGTTAATAGTATGATTGTATAAAGTTATGCTACATTGTAACAACGTGCTATTTTAGAGACTGCAAGACATCTTTACAATTTATGTAGTCAAATGGGTAGAATGTAAAGGGAAAGTATACAGTTAATTGCAAAACTCTTAACAGCATTGATGCACAGAGAGATCATAGGGTCCAAGTCCATAGCTCCCTGAGAGTGGCAACATGAGTAGGTACAGTGGTGAAGGAAGCATATGGTATGCTTGTCTTCATAGGGCGGGCATTGTGGTTGAGCGACAAGAGGTGATGTTGCAGGTTTACAGGACTTTCGTCCATGATGACATTTGCAGTATTGCTTACACTCTGGTCTGGAGATATGCACGCCCAGGAACTCAGTTGTTGAGTCTCTCGATCTCTAACCCATCGATTAAGACAGGTTTGTGGCTCCTCAGCCTTACTTTACTAAAGTCAACAAGCAGATCCTTTGTTTTATTGATGTTGAGAGTAAGGTTGCTATTCTAACACCAGTTCAATTAGCTGATAATCTCCCTTCTGTACTCAGACTCATCATTATCTAATTCGCCCCACAACAGTGGTATCATCATCAAATATAAAGATGGAGTTGGAACTGTCTTGCTACAGAGTCATGGGTGTAGAGTGACAAACAGCCTTGAGGTGCTCCTATGCTGATGCAAAGGGACTGTCTGTCCTTTCATCCTTTTTGTTATTTTTAGTCTATCTAAAAGTTACATTGGAACAGAGGTAGGAATGCTGCATAGTCTTGTCCACAGCACACTCATGCCTGACCTGACCATCAAGGACAGTCTGGTTTTCCAGGAGTTGCCTGCCTTCAGCTTGTTCATAGTCAGTGTAGATGTAGGTTTGCAGCAACTCACTTCCATGCTCTCATTTTCGTTTAATTCTCACCACTGCATGCGCTTTCAAGCTACAAAGCATGCATGCAGTCCTGTGTGGCAGCTTTATCTCTGTCTGCAAGTGCTCCCAGCTAGTCACTGTACACTCCTTATTTCAGGGGCCGTCAACATACGGCCCACGGGTCAGATCTGGCCCTTAACCCAAATTCTAGCCTGTGGGCATTTAAATTTTTTTTTTTTTTTAATGTTTTCACGACCTGGGAACTGTTGCCAATCCCAGGGACGCCAGGGACCTGGAAACTGCAGAAAACGAATTGAAAAACGTGAAATCTAATGCGAAAAACACTAAGTGTCGCTCTATGGCGATAGATGTGGCCCACCATCGGCTCACAGACATGGGTCCTGTCCCCTATGCAGAACAAGGTTGCCGACTCCTGCCTTATAGAACCAGGCTTGATTACCAAAGAGCCATGTTATGGTAGATTGTGGGAAGTGGTAGGCCACAAATTGTGGTGGTGCACATTTTTTGCTGCTATTGATATCACCATCTATCACCCATACCGCCTTGCGGACGCCCATTTCTCAGCACATCTGTGGTGGCACACAAGATGATGGAGGGAAACTGCCTTTAGCGAAGATACCCTCTAAGTGTTGCAGAGTAATACTTCTGCCAATGTTAGTGTGGATAAATTGATGAAGACGAGAGCATGCCTCCTCTTGGTCCATTCATTATCTTATGAGAAATACTTTGTAAAATCTAAATTAATCAATGTTGCATATTGCAACGTCAGGGACCCATTTGGTGAACCTACAACTGATATTAGAAACAAAGAACTGCAAATACTAGTTAATACACAAAAGGACATAACTTGTGAGTTACCCTAGCACTTTACATCAACTGATAATATCAGTTTGCTTAATAGGTTTTAGTAAAACTGAAGATAGACACAAAAGTGCTGCAGTAACTCAGCAGGTCAAGCAGCATCTTTGGAGAATGGATAGGTGACGTTTCAGGTCGGGACCCTTCTGATTGTTTAGTTTGAATTAGTTCAGACAGATCAGAATAATTGGTTTTAGTTAAACGGATTAGTTGGATTAGTGAGGTGGGGGGGGGGGGGGGGGGGGGGGGAGTCTAGCCTTGGGTGCCTTTTGTATGGGAAACAGTGAAAGTGAACCTTTTACATTCATTTAGAAAAACTATTTCAGAGCATAGCTACCAGATTCTTACCCACAATGGTTACCATCCAAACCAATACATATGTGAATCCAGATATCCATGCAGCACACATGAAGAAGGTTAGCAGGAACCATTTTCTCCACTGGGGCCTCCGGCAGTCTGGGGTGGTTATGAAGAGTAGTGTGATGATGGGAAGAGAGAGTACCCAGACAACTCGCTTCACATCCGATTCAGGCATTGCAAACACGCTTGCTGGATCTGTGCCGACAAAAACAAACTTGGTTATCTAAATAAAACGTAACTACAGTTGCGAGTAATTGAAATAAAAACAAAATGCTGGCAAACTCAGATTAGACAACATCAATGAGGGGTCTCGGACCTAAAACTTTGCTCAATCCCATCCCACAGGCATATCCCCAACCTCATGAGTGTTTTCAGCATTTTCTATTTCTAATTGCAGAATTTAATTCAATTGCATCAACAAAAATACAATCAGATGGTAATAGCGCTGGATTATCAACCTATTGTTGCTGTCAATTCCCTAACCTGTTCCATTTTAGCCCTTGATTTTTCTATGTTAAAAAAAAAGTGTATAAAGGCGGTAAAACCTAAACCACAAAATTACCGATATTTAGGCTTGTCAGTACTTGTTGACTTGTTGGTGCAGACTTTCCATTAATAAATGATTTCCAAATACAGCAAATTATATTCAGCGCCATGTGTGGGCAAATGGGACACAGGTCATCTTGGTTAGCATGGACGAGTTGAGCAGAGGGGCCCGTTTCCATGCTGAATGACTGTGTGAGGAATAGTAAAAATTTCGATTCCAAATATCTCCTTAAGAACATGAGTTAAATAATTAACTTTCCTATATTTTCAGAATCATTGTTCCCAGGTGGCTCACGTTCAACAAATGTGTCGGGAAATTGAGCTAAATAGCTATGGTTGGAGGATGTTTCTTCGGAAAGGGAATGAAAGCGACACAGGTTGAGAATTTTTTAAAGTCATGCTGAAATTGCAGAACCAGCTCAGGGGGTTAAATATAAATCACCTGCATTTGAAAATCATATAACCATATAACAATTACAGCACGGAAACAGGCCCTCTCGGCCCTTCCAGTCCGTGCCGACCATTTGTTTTCCCCTAGTCCCATCTACCTGCACTCAGACCATCCCCTCCATTCCCTTCACGTCCATATACCTATCCACTTTACTCTTAAATGTTAAAATCGATCCTGCCTCCACCACTTCTGCTGGAAGCTCATTCCACACAGCCACCACCCTCTGAGTAAAGAAGTTCCCCCTCACGTTACCCCGAAACCTCTGTCCCTTAATTCTCATGTCATGCCCTCTTGTTTGAATCTTCCCTACCCTCAATGGGAAAAACGTATCCACGTCAACTCTGTCTATCCCTTTCATCATTTTAAAGACCTCAATCAAGTCCCCCCTTAACCTTCTGCGCTCCAAAGAATAAAGACCTAACTTGTTCAACCTTTCTCTGTAACATAGTTGCTGGAACCCTGGCAACATTCTAGTAAATCTCCTCTGTACTCTCTCTATTTTGTTGACATCCTTCCTATAACTAGGCGACCAAAATTGTACACCATACTCCAGAATTGGTCTTACCAATGCCTTGTACAATTTTAACATTACTTCCCTACTCCTATATTCAATGCTCTGATTCATAAAGGCCAGCACACCAAAGGCTTTCTTTACCACCCTATCTACATGCGATTCCACCTTCAGGGAACTATGCACAGTTATTCCTAGATCCCTCTGTTCCACAGCATTCCTCAATTCCCTACCATTTACCATGTACGTCCTATTTTGATTTGTCCTGCCAAGATGTAGCACTTCACACTTATCAGCATTAAACTCCATCTGCCATCTTTCAGCCCACTTTTCCAAATGGCCCAAATCTCTCTGTAGGCTTTGAGAATCTACTTCATTATCCACAATAACACCTATCTTAGTATCATCTGCATACTTACTTATCCAATTTTCCACCCCATCATCCAGATCATTGATGTACATGACAAACAACAGTGGACCCAACACAGATCCCTGAGGCACCCCACTGGTCACCGGCTTCCAACTGACAAACAGCCATCCACATTACTCTCTGACATCTCCCATTCAGCCACTGTTGAATCCATCTTGCTTACTCCGCCATTAACACCAAAGATTGAACTTCTTAAACCAACCTTCCATGGGGAACCTTGTCAAAGGCCTTACTGAAATACATATAGACAACATCCACTGCTTTACCCTCATCAATTTTCCCTAGTTACCGCTTCAAAAAATTCAAGAAGGTTTGTCAAACATGACCTTCCAGGCACAAATCCATGTTGACTGTTCCTGATCAGACCCTGTTTATCCAGATGCTTATATATATTATCTCTAAGTATCCTTTCCATTAATTTGCCCACCACTGACGTCAAACTAATAGGTCTATAATTGCTAGGTTTATTCTTTGCACCCTTTTTAAACAATGGAACAACATGCGCAGTACGCCAATCCTCCGGCACTATTCCCGTTTCTTTTTTTTTTTATTTTTTTAATATTTTTATTATAGAAACAAAGTAATGACAAAGTACATTATTTTACAATATAAAAAATACATGATAATAATGATAAATTCATACTGTTGATATTATTTGTATTATTATTAATTATAAATTTCAAGGTTGTATATTTTATATAATTGGGAACACATGGTATTAATGATACATTCATAGTATTAGCAATATACTCATACTACCCATGATATCCATATTGTCTCTGATTTTCCAAATACAGGACCCAATTTTATGTAATTAATAATACGCAATATTTAATAAAACTTCTATGATATTCATTATATTTTCATAATGTTAACAATGTTTGTATTATCATTGACTTTAAATTCAAAATTATTATATAATTGAAAATACACAATTTTATATAATTGAAAATACACAACACTAATAATATTTTCATAGAACCAATGATATCTATATTCGTACTGATATTAAGAATTTAAGATAATGTGTTTCTATACTTTTTTCTAATTTTTTATATAAGCATAAGAAAATAGAAAAGAGAGTATGGAAAGTTTGATGGAGAATGGAATATTAATAGAATATTGACTGCCTTGAGGGGGATACGACATATATTGCCTGAAGTAGATTTCATATTGCCGAGTCGAAGACGAGGGCAATATGGATCTAGTGAGGGCAATATATGTCGTAATCTCCGAAAGAGGACAGTCAATATTGTTATTATTTACCCATTATCAGACATCTAGAGGGAAAATCTGAACATCTCACATGATATGAATGTATCTATACATTTTGCAATTATTGCATTGCAGCATTGTAAATAAGGGTACTAAAACCATTGCAACATTGTAAATTAAGGGTACTAAAACAATGTAACATTTATGTTTCATTTATGTAATTTATGTAATTCATTTATGTGACAATGTGAAGGTCGAACTTTTAAAATCGCGAAACCTCTTCTCGCAACCGGCTGCCATTTTGTTTGTTTTTAGAATAAATTTTAAATTTCGCACGCAGCGTTCACGTTGCCGTCACGCAGCGTCACGTTGCCAAGTTCCCGGATGTGAGACCAGGGGAATATAAGACTATATTCCCCGCTGTTTAAACAGGTTAAGTCCATAGGCGTTCGCTAGAAAGGGGAATATAAAGAAAATATTCCCTGTTACCCCCTGTGGCAGTAAAAAGGATGGGAATACAATTTCGTAAAAGCATACCTCAGATGGGTGATATGGGTATAATATCATTATTACCCATAATCACCCATCTGAGGTATGCTTTTTAAGAAATTGTATTCCCTTCGTTTTTACTGCCAGCAGGGGTAACGGGAATATTTTCTTATATTCCCTTTCTAGCGAAGCCTATGGACTTTACCTGTTAAAACAGCGGGGAATATAGTCTTATATTCCCCTGGTCTCACATCCGGGAACTTGGCAACGTGACGGCAACGTGACGATGCGTGCGAAATTTAAAATTTATTTCTCAAAACAAACAAAAATGGCAGCTGTTGCGAGAGAGAGGTTCGCGATTTAAAAAGTCGACCTTCACATTGTCACATAATGAATTACATAAATTACATAATGAAACATAAATGTTACATTGTTTTAGTACCCTTATTTACAATGTTGCAATGGTTTTAGTACCCTTATTTACAATGTTTGCAATGCATTATTGCAAAATGTTAGATACATTCATATCATATGAGATGTTCAGATTTTCTCTAGATGTCTGATAATGGGTAATAATAAACAATATTGACTGTCCTCTTTCGGGAGATACGACATATATTGCCCCCACTAGATCCATATTGCCCTCGTCTTCGACTCGGGCAATATGAATCTACTTCAGGCAATATATGTCGTATCCCCCTCAAGGCCAGTCAATATTCTATTATTAATCGTCCTTGGAGATATATTCATGATTTTATTAACTATATAATTTTTCTTCATCTATTCAGATATTAGGCCTCAGTCAAGTCCTCGCGCCGAACCATTATGACCCTGTAAATATTTAATATATGGAGACCAAATCCTCTGAAGAGATCTAACTATCCATGAGGGACAAGCCTCAATCTCTCCAAATGAAGTGTCTCGACATTTCTGTATTCCACATTTTGATTGTTGGGGGATGCAGGGCCTTTCCAAAATTTTAATATTAATTTTTCCCAATTTTTAAACATAGTCCATAAAAATTCTTTGGTTCTATTGTTATTAGTTGGTCAGTTTAAGTATTCCAAAGTATTATTAAACTTTGGATCAGAAGTCATATGTTTATTGACAAACATTCGAAATTTATCTTAAATATTTCATTCCAGTATTCTACAATTTTTATACAATTAGTAAATGAATGTGACAAATTTGCTTCTGAGATTTGCATTTATCACATATAGGAGATAAATTTTGGAAATATTTATTATGTAATTTAGATTTGGAATAATGTAATCTATGTTAGAATTTTAAACTGTATAAGGATGTTTAGCATTTAACGAGCAATGATGTATGTGTTGTAAGCTTTCATCCCATATTTCTGGTCTTATTATTTGGCCTAATTCATTTTTTCCCAAAACTGTCTATGTGTTTCTGTTGATGGGGATATCACTTTCCAATAAATAATATTGTATATTATATGATATCATTTTTCTGTATTTGGATGTTTATTCAAGCATTTCATCTAAAATTTCCGTCTTTCTATTTCTATGTTCTTGTGTATTTGCAGAAGACATAGTTTCTGATTTGTAGATATCTAAAATATTCATTATTGTGTAGTCCATAAGTTTGTTGTAACTCTTGAAATGAGAGAAAAGAGTTTTCCTTATAAAGATCGCCCATCTTAAAAATTCCTTTATTTTTCCATTGTAAAAAAAGCCTTATCCATCATTGAAGGTTTTGAACGTAAAATTGTTGGCGAGTGGTTAAGACCTAATGGTATTAAATTTTAGTTTTAATGTTTTCTTTATTTGTTTCCAAATGCGGATTCCGTTTTCTATTATCGGATTTTCACTATAAATTTTCTTAGCTACGTTAGTGTTAGCAAATATTATAGAGCTAATTTCAAATGGAGAACAATCTTCTTTTCCATTTTTTAACCGTTTGGTTTATTATCTATTTCTTTAGCCAAAAATTATATTTTTAATATTAACTGCCCAGTAATAAAAACATAAGATTTGGTTATGCTAATCCCCCATTTATTTTAGATTTACATAACTGTTTTTTATTTATTTCTATGGCTCTTATAATCCCAGATAAAGTTTGTAATTAGTGAATCTACTTTTTTAAAAAAATTTTTTAGGGAGATATATCGGAATTAATTGAAATAAATATAATAATTGTTGGAGAAAAATCATTTTTATTGCATTGATTTTTACCTAACATTGAAATAGCTTTCCAGTATAAAATATTCTTATTTAATTTATTCAGTAATGAAGGGAAATTAAATTTAAATAAAGAATCAAATCTTTTTGTAACGAAAATCCCAAGGATATTTAATATTTTCATTTGTTATCTTGAAAGGAAATTGTTGTAATATATGTAAATTATTCATCGTTATTGGCATAAGTTCACTTTTATTCCAATTGATTACTGTATCCTGAAATTGATCCAAAATTCCGTTATTAGTTTTAACAAATTTCGGATACTTGTTTCCGGTTCAGTGATGTAAAAGTAATACATCATCCGCATATAAGGAGATTTTATTCTTAGTATCTTTAGTATCATATCCATGTATTTCCGGGTGTAATCTCACCCTCTGGGCGGAGAGGTTCTATTGCTAGCGCAAACAATAAAGGTGATAGAGGACAACCTTTGTCTACAACCTCGAGATAAAACTAAATTTAGTTGATAGCATACGGTTTGTTGTTATTCTAGCTGTTGGGGTTTGCATATAACAATTTAATCCAAGTAGTAAACTTCTCTCCGAGTTTGAAAGCTTCCATCACCGAAAATAAATAAGGCCATTCCACTTGGTCAAAAGCTTTTTCTGCATCAAGCGAAATAACTACTAATATCACTTCTTTTCGAATATATTAATATTGGAATAACCGTCTTAGATTGTATGAGGAATATCTTTTTGGTATAAATCCTGTTTGATCGGGGTGGATTAATTCGTTAACAACTGAACTTAGTCTTTGTGCTAATATTTTTTGTTAGTATCTTTTGATCCGTTATTTAATAGAGCTATTGCTCTATATGATCCTGGTTCATCCAAGTCTTTATTATTTTGGGTATAGTGTTACAATAGATTCATTCAACGTATCTGGTAATTTTTGTTGTGTATATATCTGTTCATATAATGATTTCAAACATGGAACCATATGATCCTGAAAATATTTTATAAAATTCCGAACCTATACCATCAGCAGAGATGCCAACCCTAAATTTAGTTCACAGTAACATTCAACCCATTTGTCCGTAACAAATGGGGTTAAATGCATTTCTCTACCGTATCACTTGGGGTTGTTGCCGGCGGGTCTGCGCCTGCGCACTGGTGCAGATCAGCGGGCTGCCGGCGGGCGGGTGCGGCACATGCGCACTTGGCAAGGTTGCCGGCGGGTCTGCGCATGCGCACTGGGTGGGGGTGGGGGTGGGGGGGAGGCCCGGTGATGGGGTGCCGCGAGCGGCCGGTGGCGGCAAGAAAGTGCCTGCTGATCGCGGCGGGCTGGCGCGCCCGGGCTCTGGGCCGGGCGTGGCGTGGCTCGATATGGCGCCAGGCCCGGCAACCCCTCCCCCACTGCGCACGCGCGGCCACTGGGGCCCGGCAACCCTCCCCAACTGCGCAGGCGCGGACACTGGGGGCCCGGCAACCCTCCCCAACTGCGCAGGCTGGGACACTAGGGCCCGGCAAAGTGCGCTGATCGCGCGGGCCGGCAAACCGGGGACACATGGCGCGGCGTTCACACGGGAGGAACACCGGCGCGGCGGTGTTCCGTAACAGCATGTTTGGCTGCCGGAACACCGTATTTAAAATGGTTATTTTTGCCGGGATAAAATACGGCGAATCCGGGACACTTGGCATCTCTGCATCAGGTCCCGGTGTTTTACCATTTTTTAATGATCTAATAGATTCTTGGATTTCTTTTATTGAAATATCAGCATTTAATAATTTCTCTATTTTGGTAAAATTCCAATCCTTTCAGGTTACATTTTTTTTTTAATGCATCTAATTTCCGTTTTATTTACTGTCGCTTTAGCAGTGTATAGATTTTTATAATATTGCATTAAATCTTTCATTAATATCTTTAGGTTGTATTAATAATTCACCATTTTGTGATTTAATCCTATGTATAATTTTTTCAGCTTCAATTTTCCTTAATTGTCGAAGCCAATAATTTTTGGGGTTTGTCTCCAAATTCAAACTGTAATTTGTTTAGTATGTTGATAAAATTTTAAAACTTGGATCTGTATATATCTTATTTAATTTATATTTCAATGCTACAATTTTATTATGTAATATTATATCTGGCTTTGTTTGCATTCTGTATATCTAATTGTTTAATCTCCCTTTCCAAATCCTGTTGTTCCTTCCGAATCATTTTATTATGGAATGCTTGTGAAGAAATCATAATTCCCCGAGAATATGCTTTAAATGTTTCCCATAATAAAGAGCGAGATATTTCTGGTTGATCATTTATTTCAAAGAAAATCTTAATTTGAGTTATAATTATTCCTGAGTGGTTTCATTTGTTTAAAATTTGTGGATTAAGTTTCCACTGTCCTGAATTTTTCTGTTTTGCCATTTATTTTAATTTTAAATGTTAATGGCGCATGATCTGAGATTATAATATTATGATATTTGGGTTCATAAGTAAGTGAGATAAGTTTTGCATCCACCAAAAAATAATTCTATTCTTGAGTAAGTTTTATGTACTGGCGAGTTAAAAAGAGTATTCTCGTCCTGTAGGGTTTTCTGTTCTCCAAACATCTTTAAATGTTAGTCGTTTGGATATATGCATTTAGTAAATCACTGGAATGTGATTTAGTTTTTCTTTGTTTGTAGATCTGTCTAGGTAAGGGTCTAATGTACAATTAAAATCTCTCAATTATCAAATTATATTGTGTTAATTCCGGAATATTGTTAAGTACTTTCTTAAAAAACAATGGGTTATCAAAGTTTGGTCCATATATATTAACAAAAATCATTTTTTCTGTGTTTAATTCTCCTATCACAATAATTGTATCTGCCATCTTTATCAGTTATGGTTGATGTATGCTTAAATAAAGTACCTTTACGAAAATAATATTGCTTACACCTCTTGATTTATGCGTAAAAGAAGAATGATGTATTTTATCTATCCATTTAGCTTTCAACCTGTTTTCAGGTCTTTTTTTAAGTGAGTTTCTTGAATGTAAATTACGTCAGCTTTACTTGCCTTAAATGTGCCAATACTTTTCCTCTCTTTATTGGTTCATTAATACCTTTAACATTCCAACTACAAAACGTTTAATCCCTCATTCCCCGTATTTCTTTTTAAGTCTTGCATTTTAAGTTTGTAGAAATCTACAATAGAGTCTAAGGATCAGCGCGGCAGACCCAACCTTACACCCGAACACTGAATAGATGAATTTTAAATCTCGTTTATGTACCTCACGAATTATCTCCATTGGTCCAATGTGTAATCTCCATTCAAACTGAAAAATACAATAGATATAAAAGAAGAATAAAGAATAGTTAAAGAAACAAGTAATATGTGTAAAGGTAGAAAGAACTACGACTAGAGTAGTTGTAGTTTGTGCTAGCCATACTAACATGGCTATCCATCTAAAGACTTCCGTCATTGATGTTATTAACTTGGCCAGCTCCTAGATTTAGGGAATTATTATTCCATAATAATAGTTTAGCGGGGGTATAATATTAAGGAAGAGAAAAAAAAAGGGGAGGCAATCGAAAAAAAAAGTAATATTAAGTAATCTAAGTAATATTAAACATAAAAAATATAAAGGCTATATAAGAAAGAAAAAAGGGATACAAAAATACTGTAGAACAACAAGTAAAAACTAAAGTACAAAGTGAGAATTGTTATTATAAAGAAAGATCTCCAAATGAGATCCATCGCTATATTTAACTCTATTCATTAAAGGAACATTAGTTGTTAATTATTAGTTATAGTGATTAGCAATAGTGAGCAATCTTAATTGATAAAAATAATACTAATAATAAAACCGCGTTGTGATTTTAATATATGTGTTATTTATTTTATGTTAGTTATATGTTAAGACTAATTGTCAATATCCAGATAACGCTTTCCGATCCAGTTTTTTCCTCTCCATTCCATACGACATTGTCCATTCCATCTAGTCCAATATTATCTTATGAAATCTCACAGGGTGTTGAGAGTCCGTGTTGGATCTCTAAAAGTAGTGAAAGTCAGTATGTTTGCTTGTAGATACTTTTCAGGTCTTGAACTGCTTTGTGAATTCCAAGGCTGCTGCTGGGGTATTAAAGAAATGTTCCGCGTTGTTAAAAGTAACTCTTAAAATGGTGGGTAATTCAAACCATATCTCAGGTTTTTCTACTCCCCTCATAAGACTTTTGGCTTCATTAAATGCTTTCGTTTCCTAGCGACCTCTGGTGGGTAATCTCGGTAGATATTAATCCTTTGTCCTTCAAATGTCAGGTTTTTGATTCTCGAAGCTTTTCGCATAATCTCATCCAGAACAAAGTCATATTGTAGCTTTATAATCATTTGTCTTGGAGGGGCGTTTATTCGGTCTGACGTCTGCTGACTCTATGAGCACGAGCTAATAAAGGCATTTCTTCCAGAGATAAAACAGCTTGGAGTAATTTAGCAGTGAATTCTCGAGGATCTTCGTTTTTCTCTCGACCTTCAGGAATCCCTGCAATCCTCAGATTCTGTCTTCTCTGATGTCCTTCTAGCTCAGTACATTTCTCTGTTGTTTTAGTCAGCAAATTCATTAGACGTTCATGTTCTGTAATCAGCTTTGCTGTAGACATAGTACTTGCCTCCGCTATTTGTTCAAGGTTCTTTATGCCAGCCGCCTGTTGTTCCAGTACTTTCTCGATAGGAATAATCCTATTTTGAAAGTCTTTTTTAACCTTTTCAAGTTTTTTTGTCCATCTTATTTTCCATTTCATTAAACATTTCAATGATTCCTTCTTCAAATCTTCCGATACTTTCTTGACCTTTTTTTCAATATTTAACGTCGTTTCTTGTTGGAATTCTTTCAGTTGATTTTTCATCTGATCATCTGGCTGTTCATCTGGTTTATTTCTTCCTTTATTTCTTCCTTTATATCTTTCATTTCTTCCTTTATTTCTTCCTTTAAGCCAGCCATCTGTTGAGAAATGAAAGTTTTCAATTCCTCACCTTCCGCTTTTGTCCCTGTTTTTTTGGATACATCTTCCAGGGAGCTGGTCCTACTCGAGTCCGAGGGCTTCAGTCCGGCCTTCTGCCGGTCTCTGCCGGGTTTGTCGACCTTTCCCCTTGTCGGTAGGGCTCCGTGCTGTTGGACATAGTTAGTCGCGCGCCTGATGACGTCACTCGGCACAGTCGGTGCAGAAACGGCAGGCAGTATGCAGCAGACAGCCGGTAAGTCCTTTTAAACCCCCGTTTTTTCCGATTTTTTTGCGGAGCTGGCTGGCGCTATCCTCTAGGTCTCCATAGCGCCACCGGAAGTCACTATTCCCGTTTCTAATGACATTTGAAATATTTCTGTCATAGCTCCTGCTATTTCTACACTAACTTCCCTCAATGTCCTAGGGAATATCCTGTCAGGACCTGGAGACATATCCACTTTTATATTTTTCAAAAGTGTCAGTACTTCCTCCTCTTTGAATCTCATAGTTTCCATAGCTACTCTACTTTTTCCCCTTAACTCACAGAGTTCAATATCCTTCTCCTTGGTGAATACCGAAGAAAAGAAATTGTTCAATATCTCCCCCATCTCTTTTGGCTCTGCAGATAGCTCTCCCCCATCTCTTTTGGCTCTGCAGAATCATGGTGCTGATACTCTGGGCATCGGTATCAAAAGTAGTTAAATTGCAAATATGTGGATTAGGGGATTAAACATGAATTGTGAATAGATATTTGAACCCATATTTAATGCAATTTATTTCTTTGTGGACAGTTTTAAACTGACATCATGCACGACAGGTGGCATTGACCAACACGTCTCGCATTTCTATATGTATGTTTTGTGTCCAAGTAGAATTTGACATGTTTGAATACCAATACATTCAATTGGCTCACTCCAACTTTACCTTCAGTAATCTCCGACAGTCCATGTAAACTGAGGGAATGTTGGGAATAGTCGGAATCATCACGAAAGATTCCACTGTCCGATCGGGAACGGCGATATATCAATGGACCGTTTCTCCCCTGCCAGTCTATTAATGCATCGTGTTCGTTGCCTTCTTCCATTGCTTGTGTCAGACAAGTACAGCACGGGCTAAACTTCTTTGTTATGTACTTGTTCAGGTTACTGTCAAAGTACAAAACCACGACATACGCTATGTAGATCAACAATAGAGAAGCAGACTCGTACCTTTAAAAAAAAAAATAGCAGAATGGGCACACCAACCAACTCGAACACTTAACAGTGCGATAGTCAATGAGTAAGTTCATTTGGCTTGTACAATGGTTGTTCGATTTTTATTACACTGGCGAACAATGTCATCCCATTTGTATTAATACTTAAAATTAAAACCTTCCAGAAGCATGAAAGGAGAAGCAAATTCCTGTGTTGACAGAAATTGGCCGAATAGAAGTGGAACTTTTTTTTAAACCATACAGCGTGGAGACAGGCCCTTCGTCCCACTGACTCCACGACGACCAAGGCTCACCCATACACTAGTTCTAACCTACAAACTAGTGACAATTTAAAGCCAATTAACCTACACGTCTTTGCAACGTGGGAAGCAACCGAAACACCTGGAGGAAACCCACAAGGTCACAAGGAGAATGTACAAACTCCAAATGGAGTAAGTCAGGATGGAACACGGGTCCTTGGGGTGGTGAGGCAGCGATTCTACCGCTGTACTACTGTGCTACAACCAACTGACGAATGCGTGCTTCATCAGAAGGATTCTGGTATAAAGGCGGCTGAAGTCGAGCTGGTCGATTGTGTAAACAAATACTAGTGTATTTTGTGTGCTGTTTGTACATACAGCTGAGAATTACAACTATGCTGAATGATTTAAGTGGAAATATTACATTTTATGTTTTAATAATAGGTTGAAGCGTCTTACCAGTAAATCCTGTTGTCAAAGATAATGGCAATTAATGCTGCAACACTGATGGCATAGGCTGTACAATCTCTGAACAATGGCCAGCAAGTCAACCGACAAACCTGGAAAAGTTTACAAAGTTCCCATGGTTATTGATCCTTAACACATCAGGTCCACACTGATGAAGGACTTCTTCCTTGAGACTGGGTAACAGTTAACAAGTTCACAAGTTATAAGAGTAGAAATAGGACATTCAGCCCATCGAGTCTACTCTGCCATTCAATCAGGGCTGATCTCTGCCTCCTCTCCATAACCCTTGACACCCATTCTAATCAAGAATTTGTCTATATCTACCTTAAAAATATCCACTGACTTGGCCTCCACAGCCCTCTGTGGCAATGAGTTTCACAGCTTAACTACCTTCTGACTAAAGGGGTTCCTCCTCACCTTTCTAAAAGAGTGCCCTTTAATTTGGAGACTATGACCTTTGGTCCTAGACTGCTCCATCAGTGGAAACATCCTTTCCACATCCACTCTATGCCTTTCATTATTCTTTAAGTTTCAGAGAGGTCCCCCCCCCCCCCCATCCTTCTAAACTCCAGTGCTGTCAAGATTTAACAAATCAATTATTATTATTATAAATAATCACCACATCCTTTCCATGTCTGGGTTTTATTCAATACGTGCAGAAGCTGAAGAGCAAATTACACTTGAAAAATGATGTTTGGCCTGAGTTTTCTCCGGGTGCTCCGGTTTCCTCTCATATCCCAAAGATGTGCAGGTTTGCATGGTGTCTGTAAATTGGCCCAGTGTATCGGATTTAACTAGTGTACAGGTGATTGATAGGCATGCACTCGGTAGGCCGAAGGGCCAGTTTCCACGCTGTATCTCTAAACTCACTCACCTACAATGGCTTCTGGTGAAATGAGCAATTCTACTTTAAAATTTTCATCTTTGATTTCTAATCCCTTATGACCTCACCCCTCCTATTTAATCTCCAGCTTTAGCAAATAAATGATTCCTGCCGATCATCCCCAAGTTTATTTATTTTTAAGGTCATGTTATAAGCGATAGGATCAGAATTAGGTCATTCGGCCTATTAAGTCTACTCCACCATTCAATCATAGCTGGTCTATCGCTCCCTCCTAACCCCATTCTCCTGCCTTCTCCCCCTGACTAATCAAAAATCTCTCTCTGCCTTAAAAATATCATTTGACTTGGCCTCCATAGCCTAACTGTGCCTCAAGATGCCAGTGACTCCACCTCAGTGCCCTCAAACCGTGTTACCTCAATCTGCTTTTGGTACAAACTTTAAAACCCAAAAACTCTGACCAAATCTTTAACCCACCTCATATTGTCAAATTGTTGGAAAATGATCCTTATAATTTTGTGGCACATTTGCTACATTAATATCACTCGACAGGTAATTATTGATAATACTGACACAGGGATCGTCAAATGTTGACAAGATAATAGTTGAAATTCACATCATTGTTCTACTTACATACCATATTGGCCAACAGTCCACAGGCAGCACAGATACCAAGCAAATTGAAGACCGCAGATCCAACTATAGTACTGATTCCAATATCTCCCTTGGTCACAAAGACACCTATGAACAAAGAATGAGATCAGACAGTAACATTGTCCAACTTGGTATCCTCTTAATATGCAGAGTTTTAACTAAAACGAAAATAAATTCCTCACAACCCAAATGCAAGGGTTCAAGGTTGTTGTAAACAATGTTCATAAATAGTAATTCATTAAAAAGTGGCATGAATTTGAGACATTTACTTATTTCGTCCCACAATTTTCGACACCTTCACAGAACGAGTCCCAGGATTTAACATCCATTTTGCTGGAAACTCAATGCTGCAAAACTGATTCTGTGCACTGGAACCCAATCCATGTTCTCCTGCCAACTGCCTTCACTGGGCATGCCCAGGAGAAGGTCAAATGGTCAGTCTGCTTGAATGCTGAACATCACCCACCTCATTCCTCCCCATCGAATTATAACTACGCAACAATCCCAATCTGCATGTCTCTGCCCCAACAAAAATCAAGGCCTATACCCTCCACTTCTCCTACCATCTCACTAGATCTGGACAAAGCTAGTCAAGAGTGACTGTGGGGGGGGGGGGGGGGGGGGGGGGGGGGGGGGGGGGGGGGGGGGGAGGGGGGGGGGGGGGGGAGGGGGGGGGGGGGGGGGGGGGGGGGGGGGGGGGGAAGATGGCCCACCAAAAATAAAGAGAGACCCAGCAATGGAGCTGCTGATAACAACAGACCCTGTCAGGGGGGGGATGGGCAAGAACCAAGTGGGACCATCAGGACTCTAATTAGTACTGTGAGGGATAAAGTGATTAAACCCCATTATAGTAAGGAGCTTTAAAGAGAATTCGAACTGATAGGGGCCGGAGAGAGGGTTCTGACACAGCTGTGTCTAAAGGTTACCAGACCCATCCTTGAGTCCTTGAGTAAGAAGTAATAGCATTGTATAGCGGTAGAAGGGAGTGATGTAGAGAGATCCCTATCAGTGGAATGGAGTGATAGATGGGACCCTTGTCACTATAGCTTAGCTTTAGTACTGATATAGGGGAACTGAGAGGGTTCACTAGGAGGCGAGTAAAACTAGGGTAGGTCATGAGCAACTGAGCATGCTTAATAGAATAAATTAATATTACAACACACCCCTGGTCAAGAAACTGCTCATTACCATGAACATGTCTGGACATGCGATGTATGATATGGGAGGTACTGGGGGGATGTACCTACAGATTGTGCACCTCAGACCCTGATTGGAGAAGGGTCCGGAGGGGAGGTTGAATGTAAAATTCTGTGTATAAAGGGGGATGACGTCTCTGGCTTCGGTGTGTCTCGACTTGGAGAGGCACCCGGTTCTGCAGATTCGTGAAAAATAAAGAATCTCTTGCTTCCAAGATTTAGTCTTTGAGCAGTGATTGTGAGCACAAAGCGTATCTCACAGTACTTTAGTAACTGACTGCACCAGATACACGGCAGATCTATGCACTTTGTGTATTGTATGCAAAAACAAAGAATTTCACCTCTACTTAGGTACATGTGACAAAGTATCATTGAATCATGGATTCCCAATTCCTCTCTTGTTTGGTTCTCCCACTCCACCCAACCATTCAGCTCCAAAGCATCCAACTCTCCACTGCTGGATCATCCCCGCTTCTCTCCCCCTGCGACACCAACAAGTGTCAGATGCCCAGTCACCATTTCCCATGCAGGTCTCTGGCTGATCTTCTGAGCCCAGAAGGATGGCGGCATGTTGCCAACAGTGGTAGAGCTGCTGCCTTGCAGCACTTGCAAGGCCAGACACCCGGGTTCGATCCTAACTACGGGTGCTGTCTGTACGGAGTTTGTACGTTCTCCCCGTGACCGTGTGTGGGTTTTCTTCAAGATCTTCGGTTTCCTCCCACACTCCAAAGACGTGCAGGTTTGTAGGTTAATTGGCTTGGTATATGGGTAAATAGTCCCTAGTCTGTGTAGGATAGTGTTCATGTGTGAGGATTGTTGGCGACACAGACTCGGTGGGCAGAAGGGCCTGTTTCCACGCTGTATCTCTAAACTAAACTAAAGCGCACTTTGAAAGGAAAAGGCAAACACTTTTTAACCAAGGCCCACCTGGCACAGCAGGCAAATCACCAGAATGGTCACCAGATACCTCCAGGGCACCTGAATCTCTGGAAGAACAGTCAATTTCACACTAATGGAATTAAAGTTGCTTTAAAACATTCCTCAGAATTCTTTAAATATATAATTGATACTGTACTCATTCATTATATTTTTAAAAAAAATCAAGGTATTCTGTGCTTATGTGGATCTTGGCGAAGCAGCAATCAAAGAGAAGCAGGGAGAAGAGCTTATTGGATGAACCCCATGGGAAAGGTGAGACAGTCACAGGGGAAAAACAGTTTAAAACTGAGGAATTTGGTTTGTAAATTGGCAAATTAGGCAATTTATCAGTCAATATAAGCAAGGCTGCTCTAGGGGAGAGGCAGTGTAGCAAATGAGAGTTTAAGAAGAGAAATAGATATCCATGTATCATTGGGGAGAGTGGAACTGAGAGAAATAATTAAAGAGGGCTTAACAAAAGAATGGCAGAGAGGATGGGAAAAGGAAGTCAGGGGTAGACACTACTTTTCGGTACAAGCTGAAGTTAGAAAAATATGTTTCTGTACATCTCTGTCCCGTAGGGACTCAGTTAGACTGTGTAGATTGAGGTTGGGACATTGTGGGTTAAATTACTGTTTGTGCATTGTAGGGAAACATGTTTCTGGCTTGTGTGAATGTGGGAGTAAGGAGACAGTTAAGCATGTTTTCCTAGAATGTAAAAAGTATAGGGTAGCAAGAAAGGCATTGTTTGCTAGACTGACAGGACTTGGAGTTGAGGCTTTTTCTGTTTTATCTTTGTTTGGGCACAGTGAGAAACATCAGCTGATATCCAGGGCTGTTCTTCAATTCCTGCATGTTACAGGACTGTATGTAAGAATTTAGTTCAAATTTTGACCTGTGGAGGGCAGTAATACGCTTAGCAGCGTCTACACTGCCGGAATCCTATAAGAAGAAGAAGAAGAAGGGGAGAGGCAGTGAGGGAGCGGCCTCGTGAGTAAAGTGTGAGTCTTTGGTGAGGAGGGTACGCAAAAAGCTGGAGAGGACAGGACGCGGTGAACACATGACGGGTGAGTTGAGACAGTGTGATGCTTGCAGTATGTGGGAGCCCAGGGACACAGATGGAGCCTCTGGCTGCTACAACTGTGGCAAGTGCGTCCAGGTTCAGCTCCTGAAGGACCGTGTTGGGGCACTGGAGAAGCAGCTCGATGACCTCAGAACCATCCGGGAAATTGAGTTTCCTGGACCTACAGTGAGGTTGTCACGCCGAGGATACGAGAAGAACGAAGGTGTGCGACTTGAGAGAGAGAGAGGGTGGTAATCGTGGAGCGCAGGAGACCCAGGTGGCTGTGTCTAATGAAAACAGGTGGGCAGAGGGCGCGGGGTAGCTCTGTTGGTGAGGAATGAAATTCAGTCCCTTGCAAGGGGTGACATTGAAACAGGAGATGTGGAGTCGGTCTGGATAGAACTAAGGAATTGTAAGGGTAAAAAGACCCTTATGGGACTTATCTACAGGCCCCCAAACAGTAGCCTGGATATAGGGTGCAAGTTGAATCAGGAGTTCAAATTGGCATGTAGTAAAGGTAATGCTACGGTTGTTATGGGAGATTTCAACATGCAGGTAGACTGGGAAAATCTGGTTGGTACTGGACCCCAAGAAAGGGAGTTTGTGGAGTGCCTTTGTGATGGATTCTTAGAGCAGCTTGTACTGGAGCCTACCAGGGAGAAGACAATTCTGGATTTAGTGTTATGTAATGAACCGGATTTGATAAAGGAACTTGAGGTTAAGGAGCCATTAGGAGGTAGTGACCATAATATGGTCAGGTTTAATATACAATTGGAGAGGGAGAAGGGTGGATCGGAGGCGTCAGTGTTACAGTCGAATAAAGGGGACAATGGAGCCATGAGGGAGGAGCTGGTCAAAGTTGACTTAAAAGATACCCTAGCAGGGATGACAGTGGAACAACAATGGCAAGTATTTCCTGGAATAATACAGAAGGTGCAGGATCAGTTCATTCCAACAAGGAAGAAGGATTCCAAGGGAAGTAAGAGGCGACCGTGGCTGACAAGGGACGTCAGGGACAGTATAAAAATAAAAGTACAACGTATCAAAGATGAGCGAGAAGCAGGATTGGGTAATGTTTAAAGAGCAAAAGATGATAACGAAAAAGACAATACCAGGATAAAAGATTAGGCCAAAGTTGGACCCTTGAAGACTGAAAAAAGTGAATTTAATATGGGGAACAAGGAAATGGTAGATGAATTGAACAGGTACTTTGGATCCGTCTTCACTAAGGAGGACACAAACAATCTTCCTGATATATTCATGGCCAGAGGATCTGGGGTGACGGAGGAACTGAAGGAAATCCACATGAGGCAGGAATTGGTGTTGGGTAGACTGATGGGACTGAAGGCTGATAAATCCCCAGGGCCTGATGGTCTGCATCCCAGGGTACTTAAGGAAGTGACTCTAGAAATTGTGGATGCATTGGTGATAATTTTCCAATGTTTTATAAGTTCAGGATCAGTTCCTGTGGATTGGAGGGTAGCTAATGTTATCCCACTTTTTTAAGAAAGGCGGGAGGGAGAAAACGGAATTATAGACCAGTTAGCCTGACATCGGTGGTGGGGAAGATGCTGGAGTCAATTATAAAAGATGAAATAGCGCCACATTTGGATAGCAGTAACAGGATCGGTCCGAGTCAGCATGGATTTACGAAGGGGAAATCATGCTTGACTAATCTTCTGGAATTTTTTTAAGGATGTAACTAGGAAAATGGACAAGGGAGAGCCAGTGGATGTAGTGTACCTGGACTTTCAGAAAGCATTTGATAAGGTGCCACATAGGAGATTAGTGGGCAACATTAGGGCACATGGTATTGGGGGTAGAATGCTGACATGGATAAAAAAAAAAATCGGTTGGCAGGCAGGAAACAAAGAGTAGGGATTAACTGGGCCCTTTCAGAATGGCAGGCAGTGACTAGTGGGGTACCGCAAGGCTCGGTGCTGGGACTGCAGCTATTTACAATATACATCAATGATTTGGATGAAGGGATTCAAAGTAACATTAGCAAATTTGCAGATGACACAAAGCTGGGTGGCAATGTGAACTGTGAGGAGGATACTATGAGAATGCAGGGTGACTTGGACAGGTTGGGGAGTGGGCAGATGCAAGGCAGATGAGGTTTAATGTGGATACATGTAAGGTTATCCACTTTGGTATCAAAACCAGGAAGGCAGATTACTATCTAAATGGTGTCAAGTTGGGAAAAGGGGAAGTACAATGGGATCTGGGGGTACTTGTTCATCAGTCTGTGAAAGTAAGCATGCAGGTACAGCAGGCAGTGAAGAAAGCGAATGGCATGTTGGCCTTTATAACAAGAGGAGTCGAGTATAGGAGCAAAGAGGTCCTTCTGCAGTTGTACAGGACCCTAGAGAGACCACACCTGGAATATTGTGTGCAGTTTTGGTCGCCCTAATTTGAGGAAAGACATTCTTGTTATTGAGGGAGTGCAACATTTGTTTACAAGGATGGCGGGACTGTCATATGCTGAGAGAATGGAGCGGTTGGGCTTGTACACTCTGGAGTTTAGAAGGATGAGAGGGGATCTTATTGAAACATAATATTGTTAAGGGTTTGGACAGAGACAGGAAACATGTTCCCGATGTTGGGGGAGTCCAGAACCAGGGGCTACAGTTTAGGATTAAGGTGCAAGCCATTTCAAAAGGAGACGAGGAAACTTTTTCTCATAGAGAGTTGTGAGTCTGTGGAATTCTCTGCCTCAGAGGGCGGTGGGGGCCGGTTCTCTGGATACTTTCAAGAGAGCTAGATCGAGCTCTTAAAGATAGCAGAGTCGGGGGATATGAGGCAGGAACGAGGTACTGATTGGGGATGATCAGCCATGATCACATTGAATGGCAGTGCTGGCTCGAAGGGCCGAATGGCCTACTCCTGCACCTATTGTCTACAGTTAACACTGAAGTCAAAACCTGACTGACAGAAGTGGCAAATGAATACATTTGTAACTTTGTTTTTAGTTCTTTCAAACGGGAACTAAAATATTAAAAATACAAGGTTGATAATTAGTCTTACCCAGAAAAGATGTGACTAATTCAGGTGCAGAGCTTCCTGCTGCCATAAACGTTGCCCCGGCAACATCTTGAGAGAGGCCAAGGCCTACAATTACAAATACTATTTTATGATCAGAATTCAAAGTATTCTGCATTGATGTTGCACTGAAAGGATACAATAAATGAGTATTAATACACAGCAGACCCTATGCCCTTTAATGAACTTGGCTTTGCAGTGCAGAGGGCGTTTTATGCAGCACAGAATAAATCAAAGGCAGCATGGTGGCGCAGTGGTAGAGTTGCTGCCTCACAGCGCCAGAGACCCAGGTTCGATCCTGACTAGGAGGGCTGTCTGTACCGATTTTGCACGTTCTCTCCGTGACCACATGGGTTTCCTCTGGGTGCTCCGGTTTCCTCCCACACTCCAAAGAGGTGCCGGTTTGTAGGTTAATTCTGTAAATGGTAAATCGTCCTGAGTTTGGAGGATAGTTGAATAGGCTGGTGGGCCGAAGGGCACGTTTCCATGCTGCATCTCCAAAGTCTAGAGCATCTCATCAAGTGGTCGCCCCCAAGGGCTTCATTTGCACAAGAATAAAAATAATGCACCCTTCCCATCAAAGCAAAAGTGCCATTTCCAATTCAACTCTGCTTTGAGAATCTGCAATAATTGCACATGAATTGTATCAGAAATCCAGTTAAATATTTCTTTATTGGAATCTGATTGCTTCAGCTCGAACACCAATTACAAATACTCTAAAGAAGAAAATTCCAGCCAAATGAAAATGCTATGCGTAGTTCAACATTGAGAAAACAAAGAACAAAAACGCCATTGAATTATTTCTTCACAAGATATAAAGCATTCCATCCCCTGAAGCCACAAACAGAAATATGCAGGATATACAGTGCATTCAGAAAGTATTCAGACCCCGTCACTTTTTCCACATCTTATTACGTTACAGCCTTATTTTAAGATGGATTAAATTTTTTTTTTTTTTTTTTTTTAAATCAATCTACACACAATACCCCAGAATGAAGCGGCGAAAATAGGTGTTTAAAAATTTCAGCAAAGTAATTAAAAAGAAATCACATTAACATAAGTATCCAGACCCCTTGCAATAGATCTCAGGTGCATCCAGTTTCCATTGATTATCCTTGAGATGTTTCTACAACTTGATTAGAGTCCACCAGTGGTAAATTAAATAGATGGTACATGATTTAGAGAGATATATGCCTGTCTATATAAGGTCCTACAGTTGACAGTACATGTCAGAGCAAAAACCAAGCCATGAAGACAAAGGAATTGTCCATAGACCTCCGAAACAGGATTGTGTCGAGACACAGATCTGGGGAAGGGTATAAAACAATTTCTGCAGCAGGTCCCGAAGAGCACAGTGGCCTCCGTCATTCTTAAATGGAAGAACTTTGGAACCGCCAGCAGGACTCTTCATTTGGCCGCCCGGCCAAACCGAGCAAACGGGGATGAAGGGCCTTGGTGAGGGAGTTGGCCAAACCCCGATGGTCACCCTGACAGAGCTCCAGAGTTCCTCTGTGGAGATGGGAGAACTTTCCACAAGGACAACTATATCTGCAGCACTCCACCAATCAGGCGTTTATGGTAGAGTGGCCAGATGGAAGCCACTCCTCAGTAAAATGCACATGACAGCCCACTTGGAGTTTGCCAAAAGGCACCTAAAGGACTCTCAGTGCATGAGAAACAAGATTCTCTGGTCTGATGAAACCAAGATTGAACTCTTTGGCCTGAATGCCAAGCGTCACGTCTGGAGGAAACCAGGCACCGCTCATCCCCTGGCCAACACCATACCCACGGTGAAGCATGGATGGCAGCATCATGCTGTGGGAATGTTTTTCAGCAGCAGGAACTGGGAGACTAATCAGGATCGAGGGAAAGATACACAGAACAAAGGTCAGAGAGATCCTTGATGAAAACCTGCTCCAGAGCGTTCAGGACCTCAGACTGGGTTGGAAGTTCAACGTCCAACAGGACAACGACCCCAAGCACACAGCCAAGACAACGCAGGAGTGACTTCTGGACTAGTCTGTGAATGTTCTCAAGTTGCCCAGCCAGAGCCCAGACTTGAACCCGATCGAACATCTCTGGAGGGCCCTGAAAATAGCTGTGCATCGACGCTCCCCATCCAGCCTGACAGAGCTTGAGAGGATCTGCAGACAAGAATGGGAGAAATTACCCAAATACAGGTGTGCCAAGCTGGTAGCATCATACCCAAGAAGACTTGAGGCTGTAATCCCTGCCAAAGGTGCCTCAACAAAGTACTGAGTAAAGGGTCTGAATACTTATGTCAATGTGATATTTCAGTTATTTCCTTTTAATTATTTTGCAAAAATGTGTAAACATCTGTGTTTGCTTTTTTATTATGTGGTATTGTGTGTAGATTGATGATAGAAAAAAATGAATTTAATCAATTTTAGACAAAATGTGGAAAAAGGGATCGGAATACTTTCTGAATGCACTGCCATAAAAGTTAGACTGTTGAGCATTCAATTACACGGTGATGTGAAAATCTTAAATTATTGAAAGTTATTTAAAAACCATGCGCTAAATTCAATGAGAGGCTTATAATTTTTGAAAAACAACAATAATTACGCACTATTCAATGGGGAAACTCTGAACTTTAAGCTGCAACAGTCCAAATTCAAAAGGGAGACTTACTCCGCTGATCCCGATTGCTTTAATCAGACACACGGAGCAGAGATAGCTGCCCAGTGGTGTTCCTCATCATCAAGTTGACCTCAGGAATCTGCATAGACCCAATATTTGTCCAACTCCCAATATGGTTAGTTTAGTTTAGAAATACAGTGCGCACACACAGGCTCCTCGGCCCAGAGGCCTAGCCGACTGGCGATCATCCCATACGCTACCAATACTATCCTACACACTATGGACAATGTACAATTTTACTGAAGCCAATGAGCCTACAAATCTGTCCGCCTTTGTTATGTGGGAGGAAACCAGAGATCCCAGAGAAAACCCACGCAGGTCACGGGGAGAAGGTACAAACTCTGTACAGACAGCACCGATAGTCAGGATCGAACCCGGGTCTCTGGCGCTGTAAGTCAGCAACTCCACTGGTGCACCACTGTGGCGCCCGCAAGATGAATACCGATTTGCTGTTAAATGCCATCCTTATTGTAGATGACCAAGGCAGTTAAGGTGGCACGGTCTTAGGTGATGTAATGCATCTCGTGGCAGGGTCAGAACAAGACCCTGCCATAGATCAGCTGACAGAACTGAGAGCTGGCAAAGCCACACTGCCAGGGCTTTGCTGGCTGTCATGGACATCTGAATGTTTCTTAATTCAAAAGCTTAACAAAAAAAACAATTAAGTTTCAAATATTAAAACCACTTAAAAGGGACATTTAAGTTATTAAATACATTGAACTAAATTCAATTAATGAAAAAATTATGGTCATTTATTGATTTATTTTTTTCTCCCTGTAGCTATTCCTTTCATTGAAATTAGTAGACATTTTGTTTCTGCACTGGTTTTAACCGTCCACTGATATTTGAATATCTACTCCAGGCAAGTCTATCCTCTCCTGCCAGGAGTCGGTGTGTGTTGACTTGGCACTGGAAGCCAATTTTGGGCGGTGCAGCAGGTAAAGCTGCTGCCTCAGCACTGGAGACCCGAGTTCCACCCTGACTGTGGGTTCAGTCTATGTGAACTATGCACGTTCTTCCTGAGACCACGTGCGTTTCCATCCACATCCCAAAGAGGCGTGGATTTTTAGGTTAATTGCCCTCTATAAATTGCCCCTAATGTAGGGAGTGAATGCAAATGGGAATAGTGTGAACAGGTGATCGATGGTCAGCATGGTCTCAGTGGGTCAAAGCATCTGTTTTTGGTAACTTCCACAAATATTCCCTTTCCCCCTCCCTTCCTTCTCCCACTGAACGCCAGTTGACCAGTTCCACAGTTTGTGATCACACTGTCACTAGCCAACAACCGGTCCATCAGGAAATCTCTTTGCCCGATGTCTTCTGTTGCTGGCCCTGATCTGTCTTGGTCTTAACTTAGACCTAGCCCCACCATCCCTACAATCAGTTTGAAGAAGGGTCCATACCCAAAACATCACCTGTCCATTTTCTCTGGAGATGCTGTCTGACCCACTGAATTACTCCAGCATTGTGTGTCACTCTTTGGGAAAAAAAAACAGCATTTGCAGTTCTTTTCAATGCTCTTAAATCTCATTAATAACATGGTTTTGAGAGAGAGAGAGAGAGATAGAGAGATCTTAAGGATAGCGGAGTCAAGGGACGGGGTACTGATTGTGGATGATCAGCCATGATCACATTAAATGGCTGTGCTGGCTTGAAGGGCCGAATGGCCTACTCCTGCACCTATTGCCTATTGAAATCTCTCCCCACAGATGCTGCCTGTCTTGCTGAGTATTTTCTGTGGTTTATATTGGATTCCCTGCATACGCAGTTTATCTTTAATTGATTGCCCATTTATTGTAATCCTCGTAAATTGCAAAATGATTTACATCCTCATAAATCTTCTCTGTAGCCTTTACCAACTTGACATCTTTCCTATAACATGGTGCCCAGAACTGAACACAATACTCTAAATGCGGTCTCACTACGTCTTATACAACTGTAACATGACCTCCCAACTTCTGTACGCATGTGGTGTGGGGCTACAGGTAACATTCACATCTACCTGATCTCCCGGTTGCTAAACACTTTAACTCCCCCTCCCATTCCCACACTGACCTCTCTGTCCTGGGCCTCCTCCTTTGTCAGAGTGAGACCCAGCACAAATTGGAGGAGCAGCATCTCATATTTCACTTGGGCAGCTTACACATCGATTTCTCTAACTTCAAGTAACCCTTGCTTTCTCTCTCTCTCCATCCCACCCCCTTTCCCAGTTCTCCGACCTGTCTTACTGTCTCCGACACCATTTTATCTCTGTTTGCTTTGTTGTTTATCTTATCCCAGCTAACAATGATCTAGTCTACATTTTCCTTGATCTCCATTCCCTTTGTCCTATTTTCACACCTTAACACTTTCTTATCTCTGTATCTCCCTCTCCGCTGTCGTCAGCCTGAAGAAGGGTGTCGACTCCACACTTCGCCCATTCCTTCTCTCCAGAGACGCTGCCTGTCCTGCTGAGCTAACTCCAGTATGTTTGTGTCTATCTTCGCACTTACGTTCACTGATCACCTCCAGCGAGGGGAGGAAGTATTCTTCACAGACCATGTCTATGGCCAACAGCATGTAGAGAATGACCAGAAAGTGGATGATCACGCCTCCTTCTCTCCGCTCTTCCAGCGTAAACAGTCCTCCGGGGAACTCAGACGATGGAGACTTCACACAGTTTGTCAAGTTATCTGCGTAAAATTGGGGAGGAAAGCGCATAACATTGCAATTGAGCGGCACAATTATCAATGCAAACATTGGGCGTCGCTAGAACGTTGTTACAATCGTACTGGGGCTAAACTATCAGCTGCCACGAGTGGGACTGACCGGCGACTGCTGCACGGCGGGTCCGCAGAGCGCTGCCCAGCCTGGGGGTCGAGGCGGCTTTGTGAGCGAGGTGGGCCGTTGCATATAGGAGCAGGCAGAGTCCCGCCGCCGGGAAGACCACTTTTCGTCTCCTTCTCTTGTGCTCCAAGATGCCATCTGCACCCATCATTGAACCCGCACTGCAAAAAAAAACAAAAAAAACTCTGCACCGACCCTCTCTCCAGGTGGTGTGTCCCACAGATCCTACAGATCTTTGCACCGCAGGTACTGGCCAAGCCCAGATTGCACAGGTCCAGGCTGCAACTAGCAGGCAGCTAATGTGGGGTGGGGTTGGGGGGATGAGCCCTGGTTTGCAGCCACTGAGAGAGGCTGGGAGCTCGTGAGCACCGATCTTTAATTGGAGCGCGTTGGTGCTCAGATGACAGGAATCACGAGTTGTGCAAAGTTAATGATCTGAGTTTACTTTGAGGACCAGCGAGTGCGATGGAGATGGAGCGGTGGCTTGGAGACAGCACGCACACATACACACACTGGACATGTGTTACTTACGTAATGTTGCGTTACTTAAGTGTAAGAAAAGATTAAACAAAAAAAACCCTATCGAGGGGGTCACGTCAACCCCTTAATTGAATTTAAGGTTAGAGACTACGCCGATATCAATGTAAGTAACAGTCGGTTCTGCGCTCAAGCCTTCTGTAAAAACCCTGTTTCCCACAGCCACTTTTTTTTTTTAAATCTTCCATCACAACTATTTCTCGTGACTGTAGAAATAAATGAGGCTTTCAGGCTTTCCTGTGCGCAGTTAAAGAAGAAATGTTGGCGTGCACCGTCAGTGCGTCAGACCAGACCTCATGCTCCTCTGAAGAAGGGTCTCGACCCGAAACGTCGCCCATTCCTTCTCTCCAGAGATGCTGCCTCACCCGCTGAGATGCTCCAGCACTTTGTGTCTACCTTCGATTTAAACCAGCATCTGCAGTTCTTTCTTACACATGTCCCTCTTGGTAGCTTGCAACCCAACGGTATGAATATTGAGTTTTCCAATCTCAAGTAATACTCCCCCTCCCCTCTTTCTATTCCACCTGCCCCTCCCTTCCTTCCCCACTTTGGTACAATTGTACTGGAGCTAAACTGTCTGTTGTTCCTATCCTGTCTGACGAAGGATCTCGACCCGAAACGTCACCCATTCCTTCTCTCCAGAGATGCTGCCTGTCCCACTGAGTTACTCCAGCTGTTAAAGAAGGAACTGCAGATGCTGGAAAATCGAGAGTACACAAAATACTGGAGAAACTCAGCGGGTGCAGCAGCATCTATGGACCAAAGGAAATAAGTAACATTTCGGGCTGAAACCCTTTTTCAGACTTGTTGCTCCAGCTACTTGTTCCTATCCAGACTGATTCATGGGATGGCACGACTTCCATATGAAGAAAGACTGGATAGACTTGGCTTGTACTCGCTGGAATTTAGAAGATCGAGGGGTGATCTCATAGAGACTTACACAATTCTTAAGGGGTTGGACAGGCTGGATGCAGGAAGATTGTTCCTGATGTTGTGGAAGTCCAGGACAAGGGGTCACAGTTTAAGGATAAGGGGGAAGTCTTTTAGGACCGAGATGAGAAAATCGTTTTTCACACAGAGAGTGGTGAATCTGTGGAATTCTCTGCCACAGAAGGTAATTGAGGCCAGTTCGTTGGCCATATTTAAGAGGGAGTTGGATGTGGCCCTTGTGGCTGAAGGGATTAGGGGGTATGGAAAGAAGGCAGGTACAGGATACTGAGTTGGATGATCAGCCATGATCATATCGAATGGTGGTGCAGGCTCGAAGGGCCGAATGGCCTGCTCCTGCACCTAATTTCTATGTTTCTATGTTTACATCCCCTCCCCAGTCACCCTCCTCCCTTCTCCCATGCAGTTCCCCCCATATCCCTTTTATGTCCCCACTTCTTTACCTCTCCCTCTCCCATCCCTTCCCACCCACACCCCTCGACCTTTACATTTCATGCCCTTTTGTCTCCTTTTCACCTCCAGCCATTGTCACTTACCTAACACGTATGTCCTGCTCCGACCTCTCTTTGCCAGTGTTCTCCCCCCACACCCCCCACCCCACTCCATTAATAATTGTCTCCATTGCACGAATGCCCTTGAGGGGGTGGCACAGTTAATGGAGCCACTAGATCTAATCCAGACTTCCATTGCTGTCTGTGTGGAATTTGTATGTTGTTGTCACTGGGACTGTGTGGGTTTCCTCCAGGTGCTCTGATTACCTCCCACATCCCAAAGCTGTGTGTATCGGTAGGTTGATGAGAAAACCAACAAGGTTTTTCACTGTATCTCAGTACACATGACAATAATAATAGCAGTAACAATATCGCTGCCTCGAATAGTAATATCAAAATTACAGGAAATGACACTGAGGTAGAGATGGGAGTAAGTTATGAACAGGACAAGGAGCTGTAGATAAGTTTGAAGAAGAGTCTCGTCCCGAATCATCACCCATTCCTTCTATCCATAGATGCTGCCTGTCCCGCCGAGTTACTCCAGCATTTAGTGTCTATAATCGAGGTGTAGAAAGGCTCAGCGCATTGGCAAATATCCTACAAATCCAGTGCGATGCTGGATGACGTCAAACGTTGCATTTTGCCAGGAAAAAATAAAAAAGAAAGATCGAAAAGAGTTCTGAACTGCTGAGCCACACATTCCCAGAACGCAGTTATTCAGGTTGGATTATGTAGGAAGGAACTGCAGATGCTGGGTTGCACCAAAGATCAGACACAATCTGCGCTGACCAGTGTTCACCCTCCCTCTGCTTTGACGATGTTCAAACAACTGTGTCCACACAGCGGGGCGACACAGTTGTGTCGTGGTAGAGTTGCTGCCTCGCATCGCCCCAGACTTGGGGTCGTTCCTGAACAACCTGCTGTTATTTATTTCAACCATCAAATGTGATCCTGTGAGATTGCCTTTGTAACAAATTTGTAATATAATATCTTCCTTCCCACCTACTTGAGTGTGGAGAAACATTTCTCAGTCTTGACCAAAGACTGACTTCCCTTCCAGTCAGAGATGGGATAGAGTTGAATGAGGGAGCTCAGTCCCGGCTTATTTAAGAATTAAAAAGTTGAAGCCATCGGGGGACCTCTTAACAAGAGTCATTCCCTCACTGTATTTGAGTAATAACGTAATTAATCAGGGAATAAGTATTCCTTTGGCTTGTTCTGTCATCACCTGTCAAAGAGTACCAGCAGAAACAGGAAGTTTTAATTTAATTTTGTGGTTTCCTTGTGCCAAAGGGAATGTTAGACTCTTGGAGTGTTAAGAGTCTGGTTGGAATGCTGTACAATGTTTTCATTTGCATGATATGCATCTCAAACTAGCAGCGACGTACCAAAGGCAGACACAAAATGCTGGCGGAACTCGGTTTCAGGCTGTGTTTCCAACTCTGAAGAAGGGCCTCGACCCGAAACGTCACCCATTCCTTCTCTACAAAGATGCTGCCTGTCCCGCTGAGTGACTCCAGCATTTTGTGTCTATCTTCGATGTGAACTTCAAGAGTGGAGTGTTTAACTGTCACGTGCACCAGGACATTTACATTCAATTTGCTGCAGCTCGACAGGCACCTGAATGCAATGAGATGCAATTAAACGCAGAATAAATTGAGTTGAGTTTATTGTCATGTGTACTGAGGTATAGCTAACCATCCACTGGAAAGACAATACATGATTACAATTGAGCCGTCCACAGCGTACAGATACATGATAAAGGGAACAACGTAAATAATGTTTAACGTAAGGTAAAGTCCGATCGAAGATAGTGCGAGGGTTTCCAATGGGGTCGATAGTAGTTCAGGACTGCTCTCTCGTTGTGGTAGGATAGAAACATAGAAAATAGGTGCAGGAGTAGGTCATTCGGCTCAACGAGCTAGCACCGCCATTCAATATGATCATGGTTGATCATCCAAAATCAGTGCCCCGTTCCTGCTTGCTCCCCATGTCCCTTGATTCCATTAGCCCCAAGAGCTATATCTCTCTCTTGAAAACATCCAGTGAATTGGCCCTCACTGCCTTCTGTGGCAGAGAATTCCATAGATTCATAACTCTCTGGGTGAAAAGATTTTTCCTCATCCCAGTCCCTTATTCTTAAACTGTGATCCCTGGTTCTGGACTCTCCCAACATCTGGAACATTTTCCCTACATCTAGCCTATCCAATTCCCTTAAGAATTTTATGTTTCTATAAGATATCCTCTCATCCTTCTAAATTCCAGTGAATATAAGCCCAGTCGACCCATTCTTTCATCATATGTCAGTTCCGCCATCCCGGGAATTAACCTGGTGAACCTACGCTGCAATCCCTCAATAGCAAGAATGTCCTTCCCAAATTAGGAGACCAAAACTGCACAATTATTTACAATATATATTAACGATTTAGATGAAGGAATTAAATGTAACCTCTCCAAGTTTGTGGATGTCACTAAACTGACTACTCCAGGTGTGGCCTCACCAGGGCTCTGTACAACTGCAGTAGGACCTCCATGCTGACTTTGACCGATCCTGTCACTACTTTCCAAATGCGCTGCTATTACATCTTTAATAATCGACACAAGCATCTTCCCCACTACTGATGTCAGGCTAAGTGGTTTATAATAGTAAGATTAAACGAGAACTTACCAGTTCGAAGTTTGATCGTTATTTTATGAGGAGTTACGATGAGGGATTATGTGAAGAACCCGCCTGGCGCTGGCAAACGGCATACTTCAAAGCAGCGGCATGAAAAACACAGAACACAAAATAGCCGAAGTAACATAGTAAGGCTCATAATAGGCTTAGAACTACCAGATGATCATTTATTTTATGAGGGTGGGGAGTGGAGGGCACGTAATCCCTCATCGTAACTCCTCATAAAATAACGATCAAACTTCGAACTGGTAAGTTCTCGTTTAATCTTACTATTTTACTTCGGAGTCACGTGAGTGACTACGTGAAGAGTTTAAAGCTTTCTGTGTTTTTCGTGTCGTAGAATTTATTCCATACGACAGTACGGCTCATTAACACAATAACGAGCGAATAACACATTTTCCCCCAAACATTGCCTCAAGTTATGTGATAAATAATTTTCACATTATAAAAAATGAAAATAATGCCCTTTCCATTGAAAAGCAAATTTATCACAAATACCAATTGATATATACATTTTTTATGGCATGACAAAGCAACAATTATAGCGAACCGAACATTGCGTGTCTAAATCTGACACCATGAATGGTTCCTTTATCTTAACAGTAATCTACAGCCTCCTGCGGCCTTGCATCTTTGCTCGAGTGGCTCATCCTGTGCCATTCTTGTGAATGTATTTTCCTCATTAACAGAGTGATTTTCCACCTTTCAGTGTCTAGTTCCTACTGAATGCATCCAATTATTAACCATCTAGAAATACATTCCTCTATAACCATCAGTTTTACTGAACCCAATGTGGTTTTTGTGTGTAATAAGCAGTCTCATTGCCACAGACTCTTACCTACTGCAACATTTTCATCAATGTTCACACACACACACACACACACACACCTTAAAGCCAGCAGGATGTGCTTATAGGTTTACCTTGGTTTCGTTTTCAGGTCTTCTTGGCGTGCTTTGTTTGGTAGATTCATAAACATATATGATAATGCAATTTGTATCCACATGCCATTATAACGTAACATTTGCAATGTTTGCACTTTTATATTGATACTAAAGTTATCAGAATTATTATTTTCAATGTTTAAGTTTTTTTTTGAATCATAGATAGAGTTAAAGTCCATTTCTTAAGGCATTTCAAGATTTTTTATCTCCTGCCTTTATATTTTTTACAATTTTGGACAGATTATATATACATATACCCATATCTATATCTATATCTATATCTATATCTAGATCTAGATCTATATCTATATCTATATCTATATCTATATCTATATATATATATACACACACACACACACACACATATATATATTTTATTAACATTTACATATCCCTTTCCATATTGGGATATTATGAATGCATCTGATAACTTCTTGGTTAATATATTGTCCGTTTATAAGACGGTAACACTCTGAGCCCTATAATTGGCTCTATCAATTAGATACTTAGAAAATGCAATCCACAAGGAATTCACATATATCTAAATGACAAAATAACTTTACTGTATATACAGACCTCCAATTTCTTATAACAAAATATAGTTATTTAGACTTATTTCCGCAAATTGCAGGTATAACACTTCTTTATACATAATTATTTTATTGATATATCGTAATATTGGTTTACATTCATAGACTTCTTTGACCATCAGCTGTTGAGATGGTCTAGTCAACCTGTAGATAGTCAAATTCATATTTTCACTTATTGAGGTTTTTGTACAACAATAAATTACTGCAGGGTTTCTCACCCTGGAGATCCCAGTGGGTGCAGCAGCATCCAAAGAAACAAAGGGAGACAGGCAACGACCTAGGTCGAGACCCCTTTTTTGACTTCAATAAATTACTGCCATTATGAATCATCACTAGCAGTTCAAAATCACACAATATAAATGAACCATAAAGGACCCATATTGGGCCACCAAAATGCCTCTGGCAGTGTCCTGCTACATATTCATCAGACACTGCCCTATTAAACAAAAATGAGGAACACAAAGAATCTTTTCCTACGACATGGACCGTTCCATAATAAAACAATCGATCTTTTTTATCCATAACTCCTTATACTTCAACAATTAATACGAATGTTTGGAAAATTCTTAGGACAAACCATTTATGTTTGCCTGGTATAATTGTCTGCAGTCCGCTTAACAAAAAAACATATCAATTATTGTTATAAGAATAGATAATATTCTTATCTTTACCCAAACATTCACAGAAGCTGTACATCATCTGTAACACTTGCTTCAGTTGTAATTTTATAGTTGAAGCAGCTTATGAACCTTTTTTACATTACTAATAATGATAACGTATCATTTGATATTTTGCATAAGCCTCTTCACAAGGCATACATATTCTATAAGCTTCTGTATTCCTTCTTTTGGAACTTTATTTATATTTTCCCCTAACCTAATGGAGGAACAAAGTATGTCAACAACAATAATACATATTTGTATCATGGAACAATTTCCCCACTCTTATGGTGCTTAAATTACTTCTGAATTCAGAATAGTAATTTAAAAATATTTTATTAATGCCTGAGCATATGCTTTATGTAATGGGTCAGGTCCTTACCTTTCACCAGGTTTGTAATGGCAGGCACTAATTTACAGCTGCTCTTTATCTCTTCTAATTTAAATGTAATCGAGATAACCCATACCATGTACCTCATTAGTGCAAGTGCTGATCTTTTATCAGTATATTGTTCCTTGTTTGATTGTTTGGACAAATTTTAACTTGCACAGCTTGACCCACTTTAATTAATTTCAAGCACATGTAATATTGATTTACACTTTGTTAATCACAACAGTTTTCCATGTTCTAGATGTTTCTATTTTCTTACACTGTGAAAGTGTAAATAATGATATTACTGATATGGTTTATACCATGAATCTTTACACTAAGGTCATTTTATAATATACATGTACGTTCCCCTTCTTTTTAAAATTTACTTTTGAGTGCAAACCTGAAATCAGTTTTTCCCTTATACAGGTGAACCAATCCTCCTTAGTTATATTAAGTTTTAACCATCATAATACACCTGTAATCCCCCATAATTGGAGATTTCATGACTTATTTTGTAACCAGATGTTTGCACCTCTTCAACGTACATCAAGCCTTCTTTTCCCCAATTATATAGGTTAAGATAAGGCTATGTTTGGATAATACCACTTCTGCCTTTATTTTGATCCATCATCAAATTTTTCATTGGATCATAGTTTTTTCACCGTAAGATAAAAGATCTTTGTCTTTGTTTTGATCCATAATCAAAATTGTTATTGGATCATAGTTTTCCATCCCAAAGTTTAAAGATCAGTGGTCTGTTCTTTTGTAATTAATATCTTTGATTTATCATAAGGCAGGTATTCTATAATAATCAGGAGTTTAATATATCCTGATTTGTATTAATCTGCAACCCTATGATGCAGATTCGGTAAATTATATATATTTCTTCCTATTAAGCTCCACAACTAATGGCAATTTATTTTATATTGAAAGTATTACATATTTGCACCATTTTGAAACTTTGAAATTGTATTTCTTATATCTCATATATTTGAGACATGGATATTTATAAATGGATTAACCATTGATATTTAAATAAAACATAAAGTTTTATCGTATTCTTGAGGTTGGTGAGATACCATATAATTAATGTAGGCAGCTAGGGTTTTTCCATAGCCTCACCACTTCCTTTAGATATAGCAAAAACTTTTGCTATCTCAGGCACACCTGGCCTCACTTTTATTTTTATTTTATTTGTGGTGTGCATTCATAATTCACATCACCACTTGCAGGGTCTGTCTTTTGCAGCCCTGATCCACTTGGAATTATATCCAAAGAGACTTCCTCCACCCTAGGGTCAGAGTTTTTATTTCTCAATTTGGCACATAGCCATATTTTGTATATTCAAGCCCCTCAGGTTCTTTTTTGGGGAACTGTTTGGGTACTGTGACCCTGGTCTTTAGTACATTCAAGCCCCTCAGGGTCTTTTTTGGGGAACTGTTTGGGTACTGTGACCCTAGTCTCTTTTTATATTATGGAGTACTTTCTCCATATCGCGAATTTTATTAACTTTTTTAAAATACAGTCTTTCTGACTTTTAAAATATCTACCATATTTTAAACGGTACCAGTATCGGAACCGGCCCCGTAATTAATCTCTCGTCCCGATCACTGGGTATTCTTTCCCCGGGACGTTCTATTCAAAACTCCGTTGTTTAAACAGAGTATTTCAATTCAGTTTAAACTTTATTTTGTTATTTAAACCTTTAAAACCCTGGTTTCCACCAGGCACGGAGTTTTTCCCCGTCCTAATATTTTTTCACTGCACTTACCTGCCGGTCCGAACCTACCGCTGTCGAGGAGCTGTCTGTGCAGCTCCTGCTTCTGCCGTCAGCGTCGACGTAATGCCGTTTGCCAGCGCCAGGCGGGTTCTTCACGTAGTCACTCACGTGACTCCGAAGTAAAATTACCTGTTTTCTCTCTCCTTCCTTAAAAAGTGGGGTTATGTTAGCTACCCTCCGGTCCACAGGAACTGACCCAGTCTATAGAACATTGGAAAATGATCACCAGTGCATTCACGATTTCTAGGGCCACTTCCTTGATGGTTCAGTTTCCTGATAACGTCTGGGAAGAAACTATCCCTGAATCTGGAGGTGTGCGTTTTCACACTTCTATACCTTTTGCGTCATGGGAGATGGGAGAAGAGGGAGCGACGGAGGAGCGACTCGCAAAGTGAACTACACTGTGCAGCCAGTATAACGCAAAGTCCGTAGTGGTGGGGTGGGGGTGAGGTTAGTGATGTGCAGCGTGGTTCAGGAGCCTGATGGGCGCTAGGAAGAAGCTATTTTCGACTCTTTGGGTTCCGAGCATTTGTCCCCCATGGAACCCTAATGTAATCTGGGGGCAACCTGTACTCCACTTGTAGGTGGACTTGTCTTTCATAACTTCATCTCGACATCCTTTTCCTGCCTGCCTATTTATAATGCCCACAATGCCTGCCTGCTCTGCTATTTTCATTGAACTTTGCATAGAACCCCTGATCTCCCTGTTATTGCACCCTTTTGAGAATTGTACCAATTTATATTGACTGCATTCTTTCTGCCAGAACAGATGGACATCTTGGTTGGCATGGAGTAGTTGGGCCAAAAGGCCTGCTTCTGTCCTGCGTGACTCTATAAGGCCATAAGGAATAGTAGTATTGGGCCATTCGGCCCATCAAGTCTACTCCACCATTCAATCATGGCTGATCTATCTCTCCCTCCTAACCCCATTCTCCTGCCTTCTCCCCATAACCTCTGACACATGTACTAATCAAGAATCTATCTATCTCTGCCTTAAAAATATCCACTGGCATGGCCTCCACAGCCTTCCGTGGCAAAGAATTCCACAGATTTTCCACCCTCTGACTAAAGGCGTGTCCTGCAGTGCTTTACACGTGATACTTAGCTTCTGAGGAATAGTTACTACTGCAGGGTCCCAATGTGCTCCCAAACACACTGACACGATAACGGCCAGATGAGAACATGCACGGGAATTTAACTTGGCCACCTGTTGTGGACGTACTGATAGAGTTATAAAGTAATACAGCACGAAAACAGGCCCTTCGGCCCAACTCGCCCATACTGACCAAGATGTCCCATCGACACTATTCCCATCTGCCTTTGTTTTGTCTATATCGCTCTAAGCCTTTCCTATACTCTGTATTGTCACTATTAAGCTTAATCTATCATGCGTCAGCCTGTTTATATCTCCTTGAAGACCATTACTGCCCACCAGTCCGTTGCCTCTGGCCAATATTCCCTGACTATTCTGAAGAAGGGTCGCGATCCGAAATGTTGCCTATCTGTGTTGCCCAGAAATGCTGCCTCACCCGCTGAGTTCCTCCAGCACTTTGGGTCTTTCTTTGTAAGCCAGCATCTGCAGTTCTTTGTCTCTCCTTTGTACCCTGCGCTTTGCAGTTGTCAATGTACTAGGAGCAACAGTACACCAGATAGCCGCTGGGGACCGCCACCGAGCACTTATCCCCATCTCCAGAATCGCCCATTCACTGCCACAGCTTCCAGAGTCTGCGACTGGTCCCTTGGTCTGCTGTCACCCATTCACACTAATCCTACAGTCATCCCAGTACTCATTATCATCAGTCCCCCTTGATTCTACACTTGCTTGCAGTAGAGGCCAAATAAGGGGCATTGATGCATGGATCTGGAGCAATGAAGGCATATGGATCATTAGGCAGAGGCAATACGTTTAACTTGGCATGTTGGCCTTCATCAATCAGGGTATTGTGTACAGAAGTTGGGACGGTATGTTACAGTTTTATAAGACGTTGGTGAGGCCACACCGGGAAACCGTGTTCCGTTTTGGTCACCCTGGTCTCAGAAGGATGTCATTGAGCTAGAAAGGCGTAGAGAAGATTTACGAGGATGTTGCCAGGACTTGGGAGGGGGGCCTGAGCATACAAGAAGGGGCGGGAGATTGCAACCTTCATGTGGATCGCCCTGTTTCAACGAATGCAATCAAACTGGCGAGCACAATCAAACAAGATCAAATAGAACAAGTTGTCCTGCAACTTTAGGCTGCGCACGCCACACGCAAGAAGAAGAAGCAACAAGGAGAGGTCGGGCCGGCTGGGACTTTGGCACGTAGGAGGTTGCGGGGTGATCTTATAGAGGTGTGTAAAATCATGGGGGTAAATAGATCAGGTGGAATCTCTTGTGGAGTCCCAGTGTAAGGGAATGTAGTCTTTTACCCAGAGGTGGGGAATCGAGAATCAGGTTTAAGGGAATCGAGAACAAAGGTTTAAGGCGAGTGGGGCAAATTTGTCATGAGATATGGATGAGTTGCCAGATGAGGTAGTTGAAGCAGATGCCATAACAGCATTTAAAATACATTTGGACAGGCACATATTTACATATATAATTGTAGTCAATGCCTACTACGTTCTGTTGTGCTATGCAAAGAAAGAATTTCATTGTCCTGTCAGGGACACATGACAATAAACTTTTGACTTTGACTTGACATGGATACGAAGGGTTTTGAGGGATATCTGCCAAATGCAGGCATTTTGGTCAGCATGGTTGAGTTGGGCCGAAGGGCCTGTTTACGTGCTGTGTGACTTTGATTTTTATAATGGAGAAAGTTATAGATATGGAACACATGACCAGATGTCGTAGATATTATTGTACAAATACCGGAGTCATTGTCGAAATGATTCATGAGCTGGAGTTGACGGCACCTGTAGCTATGTTACGTGTTTGATCACTCTGATACACTCTGAAGTGGGATGGCCATTTTGTCATGTCACTTTTCCATTGAAACAATCACCACAACACATTGATCTTTAGACGTAAGAGATGCAGCCCATCGGCCCACCGAGACAGCGCTGACTGGCGACACCCCTGTACACGAACACTATCCTACACATTAGGGACAATTTACAGAAGCCAATTAACCTACAAACCAGCACATCTTTGGAGTGTGGAAGGAAACCAGAGCACCCGGAGAAAACTCACATGGTCACAGAGAGGATGTACAAACTCCGTACAGACAGCACCCATAGTCAGGATCGAACCCGGGTCTCTGGCGCTGTAAGCAACAACTTTGCTGTGCCGCCCCCAGGTTTACAGGTTTCTCTGCAGGCTTTCCCTGCCATTATTAGATTTTACAGGAGTTAAGGGGCTGTCCCACTTGGACTACCTAATCCATGAGTTTAGAAGGCGGTAGACAAGTTGAAAAAAATGTCAAGGTCGTGGTGACTTGCCGAAGTAAAAGACCTCCTACGACTATGACTACAACCTCCTACGACCCTCCCTCGACCTCAGTCTTCCACACCTAAGACCAACTACGACTAGCTACGAGTGGAAATGATCACATGATAAAATTATGTCATGTTTGCATTTTTTTTTTTCTCGGGACAGTTACTGACCTACGACTACCTACGACTATCTATGACTACCATCACAACCTACCTACGACCTACCTAGCAGTAAAAAGTATCAATTTTTTCCATGCCGACTTTTTTTTACTAGTGGACATTTTTTATCCGGCTGGAAAAAACGCCGCGACCTACTTGAGGTCACGAGTACGCGGAGACCACTCACGGGCACGAGGAAGAGTTACGAAGAGCTCCTACGATCTCGTGGCGACCATGTTACGAGTATGAGTCAAGGGCAAACACGGCAGTGGTCGCCAATTAGGTCGTGAAAGTGGGATAGGGGCTTTACTTGAAGTTATTGAAATCAATGTTCACAGCACCGTGTGGTCAGTTGCCTAAGCATTTTGTGTCCAGTTTGGTGTCAGATGCAGCTGAGCGGTCGTTTAGTAACTGGATTTCCCAAAAGAGCTCGGTCTGCCTTGATGTCAGTCCCATTTTGAACAAACTAATAAAGGCAGCTTGAAGATGAGATAAAGAATAAAAGATTATTGAGAATGATAAATCCAAACAGTTTAGAATTAAAAAGATAAGGGAAACCAGGAACAAAGCTCGTCGAGAGTGGTTTATTGCCAAATATCCCGGAGGGGACAATGAAATTCTTACTTGCTGCAGCACAACAGAATATGTGAATATGTAAACATAGTACATAACGGTGGAAGAGAAAAAAAAAGTTCAATAAATAACAAATATAGTGCAAATGACAAATAATAATGTAGTCTTTTGCAGTTCAGAGCTCAGAGCTTATTTGTTGTAGTGTTTAATAGCCTGATGGCTGTAGGGAAGAAGCTGTTCCTGAACCTGGATGTTACAGTTTTCAGGCTCCTGTACCTTCTTCCTGATGGCAGTGGTGAGATGAGTGAGTTGCCAGGATGGTGTGGGTCTCTGACGATGTTGGCTGCCTTTTTGAGGCAGCGACTATGATAGATCCCTTTGACGGAGGTCAAAGCCGGTGATGGACTGGGCAGTGTTTACAACTGTTTGCAGTCTTTTTCACTCCTGGGCGTTCAAGTTGCCGAACCAGGCCACGATGCAACCAGTCAGAATGCCCTCTGCCGTGCACCTGCAGAAGTTTAGGAGAATCCGCTTCGACATGCCGAATCTCCGTAATCTCCTCGGAAGTAGAGTCACTTTATAATTGCATCGGCTTACTGGGTCCAGGGAAGACCTTTGGAAATATGCACACCCAGGAATTTGAAGTTATTGACCCTCTCCACCATCGTCCCATTGATATGAATAGCTGGAACGGCTTTGTAGTAGGCATGGCTTTACTAAAAAGCTATCCGCAGATTTAAACCCTCGAAACGGACCCAAAGTGCTGGAGTAACTCCATGGATTGGGCAGCATCTCTGGAGAACACCGCATATTTGTGTTTAGAAAGTCGAGGGGGGACCTCATTGAAACTTACAGAATAATGAAAGGCATAGATAGAGTGAATGTGGAAAGGATGTTTCCACTGGTGGGAGAGTCTCGGACCAGAGGTCACAGCCTCAGAATTAAAGGGCGCTCTTTTAGAAAGGAGGTGAGGAGGAAATTATTTAGTCAGAGGGTGGTGAATCTGTGGAACTAATTGCCATGGAGGGTTGTGGAGGCCAAGCCAGTGGATATTTTTTAAGCAGAGATAGACAAATTCTTGATTAGAACGGGTGTAAGGGTTATGGGGAGAAGCAGGAAAATATGAATGGGGGCAAAGATCAGGCATGATTGCATGGCGGAGTGGACTCGATGGGCCGAGTGGCCTAATTTTACTCCCATAATATGTTAACTTATGTTCTTCCATTCAATTGACCAATACTTATGTGATAAGTTGTGGTTTTATTCTGATTTTTAAAAAAAATATATATATTTTTGTTTAATGCTCAGGTTGTCTTCATCGAGGATTGGGCTGGTGTAGACCGTGCGGACTATCGAGTGTGGACCGTGAGAGGTGAGTTGATGTTTTGCTGCATTGCGAAGGCGGGGTGGGGGGAGGGGGGGGGTTGAGGACCAGTGGTTACACTGTTGTCCGCCACGCTGCCCCGTGCTCTGGGTTGAGTTGCGGTCGCTGAAAGATAATAGTTTCAATTATGACAAAAAATAATATTTACAAACCGAACAGTGCCAACACACCCACCATCGTAATATAAAAATCACTTCAATGATCTTATCACTGAATCTCAAATAAATAATTTCACTCTCCTTGTCAAGGATGCCGTTAACCCCCCTGCGATGCCCAGCGGTCCCGGAAATCCTCCAGGGTGCCCGTGGACAGCACATAGTCTCTTTCTCGGGATGCCCGGGAGCAGACGTAACCCCTGTGGCTGCTTAAGATTCCACAGGGCTAGACACACGCACTGGATTTTAAAGGGCCTGTCCCACTTGGGTGTCATTTGCGCGTCACACAGATGGCGCGCGAAGATTTTGTACATCCCAAAATCCTGCAGCGCCGCATGTGACCGCGCGTCACTGCCTACGTCACCACGCACCATGCACGAGTAATGCGCACCATGCGTGCGTCACAACTCGTAAATTATGTCGCATAAACAACGCTCAAATAGCGCCCAAGATGGACAGGCCCTTCACCCTGCAGCCTCTCCCTGAGCATGTCATGTCAGTGCCCAGTTGTCATCCCCGAACAGCGATTGCCCTTGCCTCCTTGACTGTCGCACTTAAGAAAAGCGTTTGTACTTTTTAGCAACTGACCTCAAAATGGTGCTTTAGCAAAATTAAATATACTGGTGCTCAGGAAGCATTTTCAAAGGACCCAGACGTTGAGGGATAAATGTGGGCATGTGGTGAGTGACCGTGACAGAATGCCGGCCGTCATGGCTCATTATCCCGGTGCCCATGAGGAGGCGCCAGAGAGCCACACTCCTGCTCTCCGAAGGGGATCCACAACTGTGGCTCGATCGCATTCATTGCGTGGCTCCTGTGGGATGCCTGTCAGATACTTTTCGTAAGTTATAGGAGCAGAATTAGGTCATTCGGACCATCTAGTCTATTCCACCATTCAATCATGGCTGCTTTATCGCTCCCTTTCAACCCTGTTCTGCTGCCATCTCCCCACAAACCCTGACACCCTTACTAATCACAAATCTGTCAAATATCCATTGACTTGAATTCCACAGATTTACCACAGGAATGATCCCATGATGAGCAAAAAAATCTGGAGTAACTCAGCAGGACAGGCAGCATCACTGGAGAGAAGGAATGGGTGGCGTTTTGGGCCGAGACCCTTCTTCAGATGTCTTGACCTGAAACATCACCCATTCCTCCTCTTCAACCCTTCTTCAGATAAATCTTGACCCGAAACATCAGCCATTCTCCTCTTCAGAGATGCTGTCTGTCCCACTGAGTTGTTCAAGCTTTTAGCGTCTATCTTCGGTTTAAACCAGCATCTGCAGCTCCTTCCAACACAACTTATGATGAGCGTTTGATGTCACCGGGCCTGTACTCGCTGGAATTTAGAAGAATGAACGGGGACCCCATTGAAACATACCAAAAATTGAAAGGCTTGGATAGAGTGGATGTGGAGAGGATGTTTCCACTAGTGGGAGAGACTAGGACTAGAGGTCATAACCTCTGAATTAAAGAACGTTCCTTTAGGAAGTTGAGAAGGAATTTTTTTAGTCAGAGGGTGGTGAATCTGTGGAATTCTTTGCCACAGAAGGCTGTAGAGGCCAAGTCAATGGATATTTTCAAAGCAGAGATGGATAGATTCTTGATTAGTACAGTTGTCAGGGGTTATGGGGAGAAGACAGGACAATGGGGTTAGGAGGGAGAGACAGATCTGCCATGATTGAATGGCATTGTGGACTTGATGGGCCAAATGGCCTAATTCTGCTCCAATCACTTATGACCGCCCTCTGAGTAAAGAAATTCCTCATCTCCTTACCCAAGGTGTGTCCTCTTATGCTGAGGATGTGGCCTCTGGTCCTAGACTCTCTCACTAGTGGAAACATCCTCTCCACATCCACTCTATCCATGCCCATCACCTATTTTAAACCAGCCACAGCTCGTCCTCATTACATCGGGCAAGATTTATGAATTCACAATTTTTATTATTTCCTTCTTTTGAAAGGTTCATTTGCATAATCCTCCAGCAAAATACAAATCCCAAGCTGTTATAAAGCATGTGTGATTGATGTAACCAGGCCATTTAATTTCTAGTGGCATCATCTCTGAATGAGCTAGTGGCTTGCAATTATTTAATTGGTTTTGCGACATTCCTGTCCGTCCAGTGAAATGGTGGGACAGCGGTAGGAGCTACTGCCTTACAGCGCCAGAGATCCGGGTTCGATCCTCACTACGGGTGCTTGTCTGTATGGAGTTTGTACATTCTCCTCATGACCAGCGTGGGTTTTCTCCGAGATCTTCTGTTTCCTCCCACACTCGAAAGACGTACAGGTTTGTAGGTTAATTGGCCTGGTGTCAACGTAAAATTGTCCCTCATGTGTGAAGGGTAGTGTTAATGTGCGGGGATTGTTGGTTGGTGTGAACTCAGTGGGCCAAAGGGCCTGTTTCCACACTGTATCTCTAAACGGAACTAAACTAAACTGTGAATGCAGAGATTGCAGTTCACTGCATGAGCATACAATTTTTCCAGAATGTAAATAGATAAACGAGCTGTTGCTTGTACATTTGCTTCGAAAAATAGCTGAACTGAGTCAGTGACGTTTTGGTTAGTAAATTAATAGCCAATGTGTAAGGCCAGTTGTGGTGATGAGCTGCAGATTGAATCATTGCTCATTCCATTCCTTGTTGGAGATAAGTGGGAAAGTTAAATTTGTAAAGTATGCCTTCAAGCTTTTCTTTCCTTAAAGCTTTTAAATGCAGATGTTCCGTTTCCCTTTATATTTTGCGTTCTGTAATTTTTTCGCTTTTGCATTGGTCATGTGCAAAAGTACAACTTTTGCTTTCCCGAAAGGACACAGAATGTTGGAGCAACTCAGCGGGTCAGGCAACAACTCTGGAGAACATGGATGGTGATGTGTTGGGTTGAGACCCTTCTTCTTGCATTCCAGAGTTCAGTTTCGTGGCGTTCTGGTGATGCTTGCTGCCAGACCAATTCATCTTTAACAGATTATCGTGCATTTTTGCAGTGTTTTGCTTTGAGACCTTTTTTTGCCACAACCCAGTGATTCATCAGGTCATGTTGCGGCTCGATTTAACTCTCTCAGCCAATCGACCCATCCTCACCTGTATCCACCATCTCTTTCCCCACCTCGTCCCCTCACTTCTTTATACTAGCCGTCTCTCTTTCTCTTTCAGTTCCGAAGAAGGGTCCCAACCCGAGACGTAGTCTGCCCATTCTCTCATCTGCTGCCGCCTGACCCGCTGTGGTCCATTAGAATTTAGAGATATAGGCCCTCCGAGTTGGAAAAGCTCAACAGGTCAGGCAGCATCTGAGGGGAGAGAAAAAGACATTTGGTCTTTGATGGCCATTCAGCTCTGGAGAATGATCCAGTTATAACTGACAAGCTGTGTCTCCAGAAATGCCTGGCATCTGATGAAGCCAATGTCCATGCTTACCAAATGTAAATCCTGTCATCCATCTTAAAAGCAAAATGCTCACGATACCAAGAGTCTTAAAATAAACACTGGAAAAGCTGGCACCTCACAGTTATTAACATGCACTCGACAGCAAATAGTTATACTTTAAAAAAAAATCAAGCATAAATACATTACAAACTCCTACTCTAAATATATTTATTGCTTTGTAGTCCAGATAAATATAAAATTATCCGTGACCAGAACCTTCCTCACAGGTTTTGTGTGTGTGTGTGTGTGTGTGTGTGTGTGCGTGTGTGTGTGTGTGTGTGTGTGTGTGCGCGTGTGTGTGTGCGTGTGTGTTCTTTAGTCTTGGTTTTGGTCTATAGCAGCACATGAGTCCATGGGGTTGTTAAAATCTGATGTGGCTGGAGCTATCATTTTACATGTCAAGGTGCTTTATTGCTGGATACCAGATGCACTGAGAATAATTCTAAACCATTTTGAGGATAGATAAATATCTTCCATAATCATATCACTAAATGAGAAAACTGATTCACCGAGAAGAACACAAAGTGAAAGGTGCAGATCTGGCAGACACCAATGCTTGCACAGAAGAGAGATGCAAAATATTAAGATGAAATATATAAGATTGTTACGGGCTTGGACACGCTAGAGGCAGGAAACATGTTCCCGATGTTGGGGGAGTCCAGAACCAGGGGCCACAGTTTGAGAATAAGGAGTAAGCCATTTAGAACAGAGACGAGGAAACACTTTTTCTCACAGAGAGTGGTGAGTCTGTGGAATTCTCTGCCTCAGGGGGTGGTGGAGGCAGGTTCTCTGGATGATTTCAAGAGAGAGCTAGATAGGGCTCTTAAAAATAGCGGAGTCAGGGGATATGGGGAGAAGGCAGGAACGGGGTACTGATTGGGGATGATCAGCCATGACCACATTGAACAGCGGTGCTGGCTCGAGAGGCCAAATGGCCTACTCCTGCACCTATTGTCTATTGTCTATAATGCTGGAGTAATTCAATGGGTCAGGCAGCATCTCTGAACAAAAGGAATGGGTGACATTTCAGGTTGAGATCCTTCTTCAGACTGAGAGACAGGGAGGGGGAAACTCACTTGCAAAATGCTTGCGCAGTTCCACTTGGAACACATGGACAACCAACTGATGGGATTGGATTGTTTATAACACTGTTATATCACTTCTAATCCATCTTTGTCAGTGCAAGTGAATAGGTAACGCTTCCAATGGTGGTAGAGCACGTGGTGTGGTTACTCACACCTCCAGAGATCTGGGTTCAATCCTCGCCCTCGGTGGTGTTTGCATGTGCCACCTTTGACCTTGTGAGTTTCCTCAAGTTTTCTTCTACAAGCAACTATAATCCAATCTCTCCAGGATTAGTTTTTTGTATTCTGCTTCACCTTTGTCAAAACTCTTGTCGCAGAGCTTCAACACCAGTTAGATGCACATGGTCTCCTTCATGGAATGATGCAGCATGGCCAGTTTTTCATGGCCTTTGGCCCTTACTGACCTGTTGAGGGGTCATGGTGATCATCCTTAGCCTAGAATCATGGAGGTGCCCTAGTAGCTTTCCTGCTAAGTTAACCCTTTCCAGATGTCAACTGTAAATAACTAATTGAATCACAATCTTAAAACATTGAATTGCGCGGTGCTGGCTCGAAGGGCCGAATGGCCTACTCCTGCACCTATTGTCTATTGTCTTAAAACATTATTCCAGGCAGGTAAGATAGACAGTAAATGCTGGAGTAACTCAGCAGGACAGGCAGCATCTCTGGAGAGAAGGAATGCGTGGCGTTTCGTGTCAAGACCCTTCTTCAGACAGTTACTCCAGCATTTACTGAAGGTGGACAAAAATGCTGGAGGAACTCAGTGGGTGAGGCAGCATCTATGGAGAGAAGGAATAGGTGAGGTTTCGGGTCGAGACCCTTCTTCAGACTGAAGAAGGTTCTCGACCAGCATTTACTGTCTATCTTTGGTGTAAACCAATACCTGCAGTTCCTTCCAACACATTCCTGGCAAGTAACTGCATGGAAAAACATATGTTATATCTAGAACCAGGATTTTGCCACAAATGCCATAAGTGCCTTTTCATGCCTTTTTCGATGATTTTACAAGGATAATGCCTTTTTCTCCATCGAGTGCCTAAATCAACCTCTTTTTGCCGTTTTGCTAAAAGGTCATGCCATTTTCTCTAGTTGTACCGTGATTACAATAACGTTTCTATGTTAACACGTTAATATTAATATTAACGTAGTATAACCTTCAAGAAAATTTCCACCACCGGGGAAAATACATGCCTTTTTTTGTCAGTAAATGCCTTTTTCGTGCCTCTTTTGTCATTCTATGATGCCGTTTTGCCTGCCTATTTCAGAGTTATTTAGTGCCTAAACATCTTGGCTCTCGTTACATCAAACGGGCTAATTATCTTTGCCTTGTAAATTAACCCACTTTTAAAGAGGGAGTTTTATTACATTTTCTGTTCAGAAATGAATCTTTTAAAAAAATGAGCATCTTATAAATTGAAATCTCCTTCTTTTGATTTTGTTTTCAATGTCTTTTGGTTCAATCAAGTGCATTGTGTTGGAGTTAATAGCAGGTGGGAGCAGGATGAATTAGTGTGGTTGAAATGATCCCATGATTACAACTGCCTGGTTTAATGAGTGTCTGCTGATATTAATTGAGCACGAAAAATGTTAACTCATTGCCCTGAAACAGTCTCTCACAAGGTACTTCCAGCTGGAGTCCCAGGATAGTCCTTGCATGTTGGGGAAGCTAACTAACGTCCACTTGTCTCAGTTCAACAACGCTGCTTCATTTCACTTGGGATGGAGTCCTGGAGGTGACTAGATTGTGCATCAATAATACAACCATGGATTTAAAAAGTAGTATTCAATGTCTCCATTAAAGTAAGGATCGATCGAGAAGCCAAAACTTGCTTTGGTTTCTCTAGGTTGTGCAGGTCCACCATCGATTTTCTGGCAACTGGTGGCCTGGCACCTCCTTTAATCCGGACAGAATTACGAGCACGCGCTTGAAATGCCTTCTTGGAAGTCCCCCCCGAAGATGTGGCACCGAGGCCGGGTGAGGCAGCCGATCTCCACCTCATCGGGTTTACCACGGCCGATCGGCGGGTGGACGTCGCCCCCTGTGGCCGGAGTTCTGAAACTCTGGCCCGGCCAGAGCTGGCAGATTAATTCCCATAGCCGACTTCCAAAAGCTGACTTTATGGCCGATATCTTGGCACCCGTTCCAATACCAGTCGATCCCTCTCGGAGGCAACGACCTCTGCACCAGCAAAATGGATAATCCAGCTCGGCTCTGTCTTCAAGGGAATCGGTGGTGGATCTGTATTATTTCTCAATGGGTCTGAATTAACTCCTAGGTTTTATTGTTTATTTTTTTAAATCTGTTTTCCATAAATTCCCATTCAGTGTGTTGATTTATTTCCTTGCAAACTTTAATGCTTTCAGAATACGAATATCCATGTCATATTCCTGCTGTCCTTGCTGTGCCAGGTTTAATTAAATGTGAACAGAGTGAAGCTGAGAGAGTGAATGGAGCTGGTGAGGGGGTGACAGGAGTGATGGCACATTGATGAGGTGAAAGCTCGGTGTACATGGAGCAGTGTGGGAAGTCATGGAATTCCTCAAGTTCCTTCCAGTGATGCATGAGCTGGTTTGGCCACAGGCCAACGTCAGCTGGAGGTGAGAGAAGAGCAGGTCCTCTCAGTAAACAAATCAATAAAGTAAGTAAGTTTATTGACCCAGTATTCACATACAAGGAATTTGCCTTGGTGCTCCGACCACAAGTAACAACATGACGTACTGTGACAGTTACGAATGACTCTGAAAACACTCAACGTAAACGGCTGGCCACACATGACTAGTATCTGAAGAAGGGTCTTGACCTAAAACATCGCCCATTCCTTCACTCCAGAGATGCTGCCTGTCCTGCTGAGTTACTCCAGCTTTTCGTGTCTATCTTTGGCAACAACTGACCTCGGGTAGGGAGGTCTGCTAAACCCATCGTTAGCAAGGGAAGGTGTGATCTCGAAAGGGATACAGTGTGTTGATGAACTGCGGAACTAGTTAAACGGCCAGGGTGGAGTGGAGGAAGGGGGCAAGAGGGGAGGGGAGTGTTAGTAGAAGTTACTTAAAATTAGAGAATTCGGTGTTGTTACTGCAGGGCTGTGCTAATCAAACGAAATATGAGATGCTGTTCCTCCAATTTGCGTGTAGCTTCACTCTGGCAATGGAGGAGGCCCAGGACAGAAAGGTCAGTGTGGGAATGGGAGGGGGAGTTGAAATGGGTGTTGTATAGATTCATGTTCTTCCCTAAATTGCTGTTAAGAACTATAAGATGCATTCGATACAGTTTATAAGATACATTAATCCTCTTAGTTGAGCAGAGGAGTATTTAATGGATAATTCATTTTTGCAAATGAAAAATCCTTTGTCATAAATGTACTTGTAATCAGTGTGGGTACTAAGTATGCAGCAATTCATCATCTGCTCTTGCATTAATAGTTGTGCTCCGACTGAAAGTATAAATATGATTGATGTTGTGCAGGGGAGGGGTAAGAACACTTCCCCCTCAGATCATTTACACCTGGACTTTGAACCTGTCAACATTTGGGCTACTGTTCACCACAATACACGTGTGGCTGTTGGTTAATGGAACAACTCCCTCACCTCCACAGCTGGCCCTTTGTTCATAGAGAACCAACCTTGACCTCTCGCTGCTCTTTACCCTGGGAATGGTTGACGCCTTCATCCCTCAAGTTCAAGCCTCTGTTGGAATATTTGAAGAGGCTGGTCCTTGCTTTCTGGCTCCACTTTAGTCCCACCATCCTAATCTTCGGACACCCAGCGCGTAGGGGAGTGGGTAGATCAGAGGATGTCCTGTGTAGGAAAGAACTGCCGATGCTGGTTTAAATCGAGATCGATTCAAAATGCTGGAGTAACTCAGCGGGACAGGCAGCATCTCTGGAGAGAAGGAATGGGTGATGTTTTGGGTCGAGACCCTTCTTCAGACAGTAATTTGATGTTTAGTAGTAAGAATATTTGTAAATTTTTGTATTGTCTTGTTTGTTGCGTAATTATTATTGTAAATAATTCAATCAATTTAATTTTGTAAAAAAAAACCTTGAGTTCAAAGTCTTGGGCGTTATCCATTCAGAAGCCTGATAACAGAGGGGAGGAAGCTGTTCCCAAGTCTGGCAGAGCACATTTTTAAGCTTCTGTACCTTATGTCAGATGGTTAGCAGGGAGAAGAAGGAATGACTGGGGTGGGACAAGTCTTTGATTATGTTGCCTGCTTTTCCAAGGCAGCGTGAAGTGTAGATGGAGTCAATGGTGGGAAGTCTGGTCTGTGTGATGGACTGGGCTATGTCGATGATTCTGCAATTTCTTGCGGTCTTGGGCAGAGCTGTTCCCGAACCAAGCTGTGATGCAACCTGACAGTATGCTTGCTATGGTGCATCTGTGGGCGTTTTTGTAAGAGTCATTAGAGAACGGGCACATTTCCTCAGTCTATTCAGGGAGCAGAGGCGTCGTTGCGCCTTCCTGGCTGTTGCAATAATGAGGTTGGTCCTCAACAGATCATTGGTAATATTGAGGTCAAAGAACTTGAAGCTCTCAACCATTTTCACATCCGCACAATTTATGCTGATTGGGGCATGTACCTTACTATGTTTCCTGAAGTTGATAACTAGCTCCTTCATCCGCTGACATTTTGAGGGAGGGTCACTGTCCTGCCACTTTTACACTAAGTCCTCAAAGAGGTTGGAGTTTGAGAATAGGGAGGGTTTTTTTTTTTTTTTTTTTTTAGCGATCCAGTGCGGAAACGGGCCCTTTGGCCCACCGAGCCCGCATCGACCAGTGATCCCCGCACGTTAACATTATCCTGCGCACACTCGGGACAATTCTGCATTTACACCAAGCCACTTAACCTGCAAACCTGTACGTCTTTGGAGTGTGGGAGGAAACAGAAGATCTCGGCGAAAACCCACGCGGTCATGGGGAGAACGTACAAACTCCGTACAGACAGCACCCGTAGTCGGGATCGAATCCGGGTCTCCGGTGCTTGTAAGGCAGCAACTGTACCACTGCACCACCGTGCTCCCTGTTCTGGTTGTACAATGTTCTGGTGAGGCCACTCTTGGAATATTAATCCAGTTTTGGTCCCTTTTGTCTTAAAAAAGACTTGGGGGCAGAGCATTGGAGATTCCCCAGGTTGATTCCTGGGATGAGAGGGCTGTCCTGTCAAGACCGGCTAGACCGTGTGGCTTTTTATTCCTTGGAGTTTAAAACAAATGCAAGGAAAATCTATTTCAAACATACAAGATTCAGCGGGGACTGACAGGTGAGATGCTGAGAAGTTTCACTGTCAGAGAGACACAAACAAGAGACACAATGACAAAGTGAGAGGACGGCCAGTTAAAGCTGAGCTTCACAGAAACAACTTCCTTGTGGAGAGAATCTGTGGAATTCCCATTCCCGTGAGGATGGCGGAAACCTCATTCAATCTAGAAGTGGAGATTGGTAAATGTCTGAAAGATGGAAGAACGGAAAGTTTTGGGGAACTGACACTTAAAGAGGCGTTGAGATAGATTGTGCGGGACAGGAAGCATCTCTGGAGAGAAGGAATGGGTGACGTATCAGGTGGAGACCCTTCTTCAGACTGGTTGGTGATAAGGGAAGCGAGGAATATGGACGGTGATTTGAAGAGATAAAGAACAATGAATGAAAGATATGCAAAATAGTAACGATGATAAAGGAAACAGGCCATTGTTAGCTGTTTGTCAGGTGAAAATGAGAAGCTAGTGTGACGGGTGGAGGAGTGATGGGGGAGAGGGAATGCCGGGGTTACCTGAAGTGAGAGAAATCAATATTCATTCACTGGGCTGCAAGCTGGCCAAGCGAAATATGAGATGCTGTTCCTCCAATTTGCGTTTAGCCTCACTCTAACAATGGAGGAGACCGAGGACAGTAAGGTCTGTGTAGGAATGGGAAGGAGAATTAAAGTGTCCAGCAACCGGGAGATCAGGTAGGTTCAGGCGGGCTGCGCGAAGGTGTTCCATGAAACGACCGCCCAGTCTGCGTTTGGTCTTGCCGATGTATACGAATCCACATCTTGATCAACGGATACAGTGGATGAGGTTGGAGGAGGTGCAAGTGATAGTTTTCAGGCGGTTGTGCCTCGAACTGAGCCATGATGATGCCCTTTTCTAAAGCACAAAACAAGTAAACACAGAATTAAATTTAAAAGCAATATTCCCATTCAATATACCGTGGGCTTTTAAACTAATCACAATGTTATGATTCATCCAGGAGTAATGTAATTAGACAATATCATCCCACACAAAGGCCTGCTTCCACTTTCTGGAACTCATTTGTCCTCCAGTTCAGATACACTAAGAGTTGTAATTATCTTTGGCACTTTGCAACTGAGATGAAATTAAAAAAAAACAGCTATGTACAAATGACTAATTTGCAAGGAATGCTGATGAGTTGCTGATCAGATTTTAAGATTTAATTGTTTCCTCTGTAGATTGACAATTTAATTTTTTTTGTTTAAAAAAATTCTCCATCTGCGGGTAGGGAAATTAAATGTAGTCAACGGCCAAACGAACAAACAAACCATCTGCCAATGATCAACGAATGTTGCATGGAGTGAAATTCCTCTTTCTAGCAAGGACATTCGACTGCTTTTCCTCCTTTTGTGTGTGTAATGACCTCCTGTTGAAACTGCACAACAGAAACCATGCTTTCCCAAGCTGCCTGCATGATGATTTGTGACTTGGGCCATTAGTTAAGGAGCGTAACAGGTAATTTCCAGTGGGGTTTATTTTGGTTGAGAGGGATTTCACCCTTTCTAGAGGAAATTCTGAACAATCCCGACACCATTTTTGGGAATTAAAGAAACATTCTGGGCACCGTGTGTGAATCTGGCAGGGTTATCCACGGACACGCTTAGATTCAACGCCGATTTCCTCTGGCCAAGCTGAAGCTGACTTCTAATCTAAACACCGTCTGCTCATGATTAAAAGTAAAAAGAAATTTAGCATCAGTAAACTAATCGCTGCCTCCCCAGTGGGTTGAAGGAATACACTTTTGTACAGAAGATGTAAGGAAGTCGTGTACTGTATAAACCTATGTGTAGTTTTACCTAATAAACATTTGCGTTCTGCCAAATAAAATGCTGTTTGGTTAGTTTGCGTAAACTGATTCAGTTCACGTGAAATATAATGGAGGATGACGGCTGTATGCATTGGATGTCTCGTGCTGACCCAGCTCAGCTAAAAGCTTGTGGGAGCTATACTGAGGGGGGGGGGGGGGAAGTTACTACATGTGCCTGAATAATTAAACCTCCATGGCAGGACCAATCTAGACTAATGGAACTGAGTGCCAGACAGTCAGCCCTTTGACCCCAGGAAATGGCTTCAAATTGAGTTTGGGCTAATATGGAGCACCTGATGTTGGAACCCTGAACGTTACGAGCTTGGCTATTTATACCAATAAACTAAGCTGCTGACAAATTGATGCCCAAACTCAGCTGTCATCTGGAAACAAAGACCTGCTTTTATTGTGGTGCAGTTTGCATTGCATCTGCGAAAGCCCCAAAGCTTATTGTAGCCATCTGAAAGTTAGTCACTCGTTTAATGTAGGGATTGCATGTAGCGAAACCCCATGAAGATAGACACAAAATGCTGGAGTAACTCAGCGGGTCAGGCAGCTTCTCTGGAGAGAAGGAATGGGTGACGTTTCTGGTCTGTTCAGTCTCGGTCTGAAATGTCACCCATTCCTTCTCTCCAGAGATGCCGCCTGTCCCGCTGAGTTACTCCAGCATTTTGTGTCTATCTTTGGGGTAAATCTGCATCTGCGGTTCCTTCATCCACCAAGATAAAATGTTGGTTGGGGAATAAATCTTTGTAAGGACACCAGGGATAATTTGTGAGTGTGCCATCAGTTACTGGGAGTAGCAGGTTGGCCTTTTTGTTTTGCTTGTAGACTGAGTGCAATTTGTTCAAAGATAGCCACAACATGCTGGAGTAACTCAGCGGGACAGGCGGCTTCTCTGGAGAAAAGGAATAGGTGATGTTATGGGTCGAGACCCTTCATCAGACTGGGAGTCAGGGAGGAAGAAACTGGAGGTGTGGGAAGGTACAGGACAAAGCAGAGTCTGCATCGTTGCTCAGTTCAGTTTAGTTCATTGCCATGTATACCGAGGTACAGTGAAAAGCTTTTGTTTACGTGCTATCCAGTCAGCTGAAAGACAACACGTGATTACAATCGAGCCTTTGCAGGGTTTAGGTACATGATAAAGGGATAACGTTTTGTGCAGTTAAGCCAGGACTCGGGAAAGATGGAATGGTCCAGTGTTGGCTGGGGAAGAGGTAACAATGAAGGGATATAAAGGGTGAAATTAGCCAGAGGACTAGCGTGGGGGGAGGGATGGAGATAGAGAGGGAATGCAAGGGTTACTTGAAGTTAATTTGAGTTTGCTAATGTTATGAATCAAAAGGGAGGAGGTTAGCTGTGAGGACATCGAGAAGCTGGGGAAAGATACAGAGAGATTAAATAGCTGGGTTAAGATGTGACAAATGGCAAATAATATGAAGATTCGTGACGGTATCCGCTGTTTTGTTTGTTAAATTAAAGCACAGTTAAATTTGAAGATCAGTCACCATGTTCTCCAAGTGGAGTTATCAACTCTCATCCAAGGAATCCGTGACAATCCTGTCCATGAATGAAAAGAGCAGGTGTCTGGGCTGGAACATGGGTGCAATGAGGATGAGATGCAGTCTGAAGGGTGAAAATGTTTCCATGCGACAACAAAAAAAATCTCTGCACATTTTCTTGCTGGCCGTCTCAGAAAGGGTTTGTGATTGTTTCTGGTTCCGACGTTGATTAATTGTTTAATTAATGTAAATAACTTTGCTTCTGGTGCAGTCTTGGCAATGCAAGTATATTTTTGAAGAATTTCAAAATTCGCACGTTGCATTTACATATTTTTACCGGCCCTCTCATGTAAGTGCATAACTTATAGGAACAGAATTAGTCCATTCGGCCCGTCGAGTCTACTCCGCCATTCAATCACGGCTGATCCATCTTTCCGTCACAACCCCACTCTCCTGCCTTCTCCCCGTAACCTTTGACACCTGTACTAACCAAGAATCTATCTCTGCTTTGAAAATATCCATTGACTTGACCTCCAAATCTTTCTGTGCCAATGAATTCCACAGATTCACCACCCTCTGACTAAATAAATTCCTCCTCATCTTTCTAAAGGTACATCAATTATTTTGAGGCTATGCCCTCTGGTCCTAGGCTCTCCCACCGGAAACATCTTCTCCACAATCCACTCTATTCAGGCCTTTCATAGAAACATAGAAAATAGGTGCAGGAGCAGGCCATTCGGCCCTTCGAGCCTGCATCACCATTCAATATGATCATGGCTGATCATCCAACTCAGTATCCTGTACCTGCCTTCTCTCCATACCCTCTGATCCCTTTAGCCACAAGGGCCACATCTAACTCCCTCTTAAATATAGCCAATGAACTGGCCTCAACGACCTTCTGTGCCTCGACTACCTTCACTATTCTGTATCTTTCAATGAGGTCCTCCCTCATCCGTCTAAATTCCAGCGAGTACAGGCACAGACTTGTCAAGTGCTCATCATACGCTAAACCCTTCATGAAATCAGTCAGGAAATGAAATCAGATGATGAAATCATCGTGGTCAATCTGTAAAAGGGTATCGACTTGAAACTTCACCTATTTCTTTTCTCCAGAGATGCTGTCTGACACACTGAGTTACTCCAGCTTTTTGTCTGAAGAAGGGTCTCGACCCGAAACGTCGCCTATCTCCTTCGCTCCTTAGATGCTGCTGCACCCGCTGAATTTCTCCAGTCTTTTGTGTACCCTCGATTCTCCAGCATCTGCAGTTCCTTCTTTAAAACATAGAAGTGAATTGTAAGTTTTAAATCAGTCGTAATCTGATTTTGAAACGGCTGCGGTTGTAATGTAACCCTGCAGGTGGCAGTGTGTAGCTACCCAATGCTCAAGACCCAACCTTGTTCCGAACTTCATCCCAAACAGGATGAATATGTTCCAAGATGCTCCCCTTTTAGAGTTCATGTTAATCTGGTGTTTGCGTTGATCACCGATTTAACCCTTTTTCTCCGTGAAAGACCGCCTCACCATCCGGTAAACACGGTGGCGCAGCGGTAGAGTTGCTGCCTCACAGCGCCAGAGACCCGGGTACGGTCCTGACTGTCCGTACAGAGTTTGTACATTCTCCCCGTGACCGCGTGGGTTTTCTCGTGGTGCTCCGGTTTTCTCCCACACTCCAAAGACGCACAGGTTTGTAGGCCAATTGGCGTAAGTAAAATTGTCCCTAGCACGTAGGATAGTGTTAGTGCGCGGGATGATCGCTAGTCGGCGCGGACTCTGTGGGCCAAAGGTACTGTTTCCGCATCGTGTCCCTAAACTCTTAAACAGGAGCAGATGATAAAATGCAAAGTCCTCGGGAAAGGGCTGATCGGTTTCCAACAGCTGACATTAGACTTCCTCTGACTGGCCCTCACAGACAATGAAGATGCACTTCCATGGAGGAGAATCCCAGTGTAGTCTATAGTTTCCACTTGTTTCACTAGTATCCACGGTTCAGGAACTGAGTCATTGACAAAAGGCGATTCCTTCAGGGACATGTCTGCTGAATTCTCAATTAAATAACTCTTTGCTGGTGATTTAAAAAGTGTTTCCTGCTCTTTCCTCATGAGGCTTTGTGGTGAGCGGATGGGATTGTTCCTATCCATGAAGAAAGACACAAGATGCTGGCTTAACTCAGCAGGCCAAGCTGAGTTAAAATGGTCTGTAGAAGGGTCATTTTTCCAGAGATGCTGTCTGACCCGCTGAGTTACTCCAGCATTTTGTGTCTACCTTCGGTGTAAACAATCATCTGCAGTTCCTCCCTACATCCATTGTTCCTGTCCACTCCACATTGGCTGTGGAGAGAGCTGGTCTGTCCAAAACCTGCAGACTCGTGCCTCCTTCCTCCACATCCGCTCGCCTCGTTTGCTGCTGGCCTCTTTCACTGGCACGGTGGAGCAGCTGGTGAAGCCACTGCTACACAGCGTCAGAGGCACAGGTTCGATCCTGACCTCGGGTGATGTCTGTGCGAAATTTGCACACTTTCCCTGTGACCATGAGGGTTCCCTCCAGGTGCTCCGGTTTTTCCCCGCATAGTGTTTTTTGGGTTAATTGATCTCTGTATAAATTTTCCAGAATGTCTAGGGAGTGAATGAGAAAGTGGGATAATATAGAACTAATGTGAACTGCTGATCGATGGTTGGCATGAACTTGTGGAACAAAGGGGATGCTTCAATGTAGAAACAGAGAACTGTAGATGCTGGTTAATACACAAAAGGACACAAAGTGTTGGAGTAAGTCAACTTGTCAGGCAGCATCTCTGGAGAATGTGGATAGGTGACGTTTCGGGTCAAGATTTTCTGTTTCCATGCTGTATTTTTAAACTAAACTGAAGTAAACTGTTTAATCCTGCTAGATATGGATCCTTCGGGTCTTTGGTTCAAAGATCTGCTTGCAAGGATCTCCGCAGAACACCAGTTGGATCGACGACGACTGAGGAAAGGTTTCAGCAGAGTATGGCCATACTCGGTGAGTCTAGAGAGAATGTCCTGGTTGGACTGGACAAAGCCGAGACGTAAATAGTGGCAGGAGTTTGTAACATCACCAAGATGCACGTTGATCCCACCCCCCTGGCGGCGACTGAAGGGTTGTGAGGAAACTGCTGGTGGAGGGCGGCAAGGTGGCGCAGCAGCACCAGGGACCAGGGTTCCATCCTGACTACGGGTGCTGGTCTGGGTGCATTTTGTATGTTCTCCCTGTGACCTGCGTGGGTTCTCTACGGATGCTGCGGTTTCTGCCCACACACCAAAGACGTTGGCTTGTGTAAATTGTAAGTTGTCCCAAGTGTGCGGGATAGTGCTGGTGTATGAGGTGATCGCTGGCCGGCTCGGACTCGGGCCGCTGTAGGTCTAAAATAAGTCAGAGGAGAGATGGTGAGAGCAGTCCTGCCCACAGCCAAGAGTGTTTAATTGTCACGTACCAGCAATGAAAGCTGCAGCTTTACCAGCCCATTAACGCAATAACGCAGAGATAAATATATAATTAATAACACATTAAATTAAATCATTAACACAAGCTAACCATAATAGTGCCAAACTAAAGTCCACAGTGTCACCAAAATGATGTCCAGAGAAGATAGATACAAAGTGCTGGAGTAACTCAGCGGGCCAGGCAGCATCTCTGGAGAAGAAGGATGGGTGACATTTCAGGTCGGGACTCTTCTTCAGACTGATTTCGAAGAGAAGAATTTAGTTGCTGAGGAAGGGTTGTGGTTTAGGGTTGCGTTGTTGTTCGACAGCCTGATAGTACTGGGAAGAAATTGTTCTTGAACCTGAACTAGGCAGAGACATTTTGCCACCCAGAGTGTGACTTGTCTTCTCAATCAGTAACACGCAAAGGGTTTTCTCCACAGGTGTCCTTGTTTGTGTGAAAACTTAATTTTATTTTGAAATATTTAATATTTTATGAGCACAAATTAAACAGTTTGGCATGGAGCATTTCATTTGCAGTAACATTCAAGACGATTTTAATGCGCGAGTCTACTTATTGAAGCCTGTGGTAAAGTAACATGAACTCAAAGTAGCGGGCTGTGTTATGTGAGTCCTCTCTTGTCTCTTTGACAGCTCAGTACTTAATTATCAAACTAAATGCCCTGCGGGTTCTTTAGATGCATGAAACGGTGCAGTCTCAACTTTTTTAATAAAGTGTCACTCACCATGAAGTCTCTTTTGAAATATTTGCATTATTGAGTTTTCAAAGAATTGCACAGCTGTACATTTAGCAACCAATAAACATCACATGTCCAAATTGGGTGCGACAGGTATCCGAGGATACAGATTGTTGGACAAATTAATGATAGAGAGAGAGCGAGAGAGAGATAGATATATAGAGAGGGAGAGAGAGATAGATGCTCCAGTTTCCTGGGACTCCAGTCCCTGGCAAGGTAATGTTCTGATTTTTTTGGTCATGTTAGGTTATGAACTAGAAGGTCACCAAGTGCGAAGAAGACAGCAGATAAGAATCACATTGACTGACATGGACACGTGCCCCATGAGAACAGGCAGTCCCCATAGACATGCATTATGTTCATATGTTATAGGAGCAGTTAGGCCATTCGGCCCACCAATACTCCGCCATTCAAATATAGCTGACCCAACTCTCCCTCCCATCCCCATTCTCCTGCCTTCGCCCCATTAGAACAATGACATTCTTACTTGCAGCAGCACAACGGATTATATAAACATGGTACACTGTAAACAATATAATAAACGGGAGAGAAAAAAAAGTTTCAGAGAGAGACAGAGGGACTAGTCACTCGCTCTTCTCCCCACTCCCATCAGGCAAGAGGTCCAGAATGACTCCATTTATATCTCACGCTGCCTCAGCAAGGCCAGCAGCATAATGAAGAACAAGTCACACTCTGGCCACTCCCTCTTCTATCAGGCAAAAAGTATAGAAGTGTCAAAACACACTCCTCTAGATTCTGGGACAGTTTCTTCCCAGCTGTTATCAGGCAACTCAACCATCCTACCACAATGAGGGAACAGTCCTGAACTACTATCTGCCTCATCTATTTAAAATTTTTTTTTTTTTCCCCCTCCCACAAATATGTAATATGTGAATATGTGATTCTGTTCCATTCTGTTTTGTAATTTTTTTGCAGATTCCGCAAGCATTGGCACTTTTCATTTCACTGCACATCTCGTATGCCTATGTGACGAATAAACTTGACTTGACTTGACTGGCTTTATCTTGCTCTACACATTATTCCCTTATAATGATTCTGTACACAGTGAATGGCTCGATCGTAATCAAACTGCCTTGGTGTCGGTTGTTGTTGTCATCCAATTGATGATGGTGGAGTCTAGAGATACAGTGTGGAAACAGACCCTTCAGCCCACCAAGTACACACCGACCATCGATCATCTGTACACTCGTTTTATGTTATTTTACCGGAGCCAATTAACCTCCAATCTGCACAAAAAGCTTCAGCGGGTGCAGCAGATCTAAGCGAAGGAGATAGGCGACGAGACCCTTCTTCAACTGGTCAGGGATCAGGGAAGGATTACCCAATTAACCTCCAATCTGCACAGCTTTGGGATGCTGGAGGAAACCCACACGGTCACAGGGAGAAAGTACAAACTCCTTACAAGTACCACCCGTGGTCAGGGTCGAACCTGGGTCTCTGGCATTGTGAGGCAGCAGCTCTACCCGCTGCGCCACCCTGCGCCCGTGGAGAGTCTGCCCTTAAAGAAAATCACCAATTGAGAGATATGTAGGATGGAACTGCAGATGCCTGAGGGATTGGACAGGCTAGATGCAGGAAAAATGTTCCTGATGTTGGGGGAGACCACGACCAGGGGGACACAGTTGAAGAATAAGGGGTAGGCCATTTAGGACTGAGTTGTGGATAAACATTTTTACCCAGAGAGTTGTGAATCTGTGGAAATCTCTGCCACAGGAGGCCAAATCACTGGATGTTTTTTAAGAGAGTTTGATTTAGCTCTTAGGGCTAATGGAATCGAGGGCTATGGGGAGAAAGCAGGAACAGAGTACTGATTTCGGATGATCAGCAATAATCATATTGATTGGTGGTGCTGGTTCGAATGGCCTACTCCTGCGCCTATTTTCCATGTTTCTATGCTGGTTCACACCGAATATAGGCGCAAAATGCTGGAGTAACTCAGTGGGAGTATATAGGAGTATACAGCATCTCTGGAGATAAGGAATGGGTGATGTTTTGGGTCGAGACCCTTCTTCAGACTGAGCTATGTCCCCTTATTGATTACGACAGGTATTGGGGCTGGCTTGGCTGGCCTGATGTGTAGCACCATGCCAGAGACTGATTCAGTAACTCTTCGTCAAGTACAGTTCGTCCTTTCCCCAAATGCAAGTTGCAACTTGGGACATGTAAAGTCAAACAAAGTGCTGCACCTCTTGAAAGAAGAGGCAGGGGAAACATTTGTTTTGGTTGGCAATGATATTTAATTAGTTTAATGAACAAAGTGAGAGGATTTGCTTCAGAAACATGTGTCAGCATCTTCCTGAGGCATCCCACCTTTAATTGTGATAACACCATGGAAATTGGCCAGCAACATCTCCAGACAGGCTTCATCCTCGAGACTCCTCTTCACTGCTTACATTAGAGTCCCACATCACAGAAATGGGTCCTTCATCCCAACTAATCTATTCCAACCCCAGGTCCATGGAGTTCAGAGCATATTTGGGTTTAATAGTTATAAGATCAATAGACAATAGGTGCAGGAGTAGGCCGTTCGATACTTCGAGCCAGCACCGCCATTCAATGTGCTCATGGCTGATCATTCCCAATCAGTACCCGTTCCTGCCTTTTCCCCACACCCCCTGACTCCGCTATCTTTAAGAGCCCTATCCAGCTCTCTCTTGAAAGCATCCAGAGAACCTGCCTCCACCGCCCACGGAGGCAGAGAATTCCACACTCACAACTCTCTGTGAGAAAAAGCGTTTCCTCGTCTCCGTTCTAAATGGCTTACCCCTTATTCTGAAACTGTGACCCTGAGGTCATAAGCAATAGGAATAGAATTAGGCTATTCGGCCCATCGAGTCTAATCCACCATTCAATTATGGCTGATCTATCTCTCCCTCCTAACCCCATTCTCCTGGCTTTTCCCCATAACCACTGACACCCATACTAATTAAGAATCTATCTCTGCCTTAAAAATATCCACTGATGGCAAAGAATTCCACAGATTCACCACCCTCCGACTGAAGACATATCTGCTCATTTCCTTCCTAAAAAAATGTCCCTTAATTCTGAGGTTATGACCTCTATTCCCAGACTCTCCCACTAGTGGAAACATCCTCTCCACATCCACTCTATCCAAGCCTTTCACTATTCTGTATGTTTCAATGAGGTGCCCCCTCATTCTTCTAAATTCCAGCGAGTACAGGCCCAGTGCCAACAAACGCTCATCATAGGTTAACCTGCTCATTCCTGGGATAATTCTTGTAAAGCTCCTCTGGACCCACTACAGAGCCAGCACATCCTTCCTCGGATATGGTGCCCAAAATTGCTCACAATATTCCAAATGTGGCCTTACCAGCGCCTGATACTGCCTCAGCCTGGTTGTTGGGAAGAAGCTACCCCTGAACATGGATGTTGCAGTTTTCAGGCTCCTGTGCCATCTTCCTGATGGCTGGGATGAAATGAGAGCATGGCCAGGGTGGTGTGGGTCTCTGACGATGTTGGCTGCATTCTTTGTGGCAGAGACTCCGGTAGATCCCTCTGATGGTGGGGAGATCAGTACCCGTGATGGACCGGGCAGTGTTCACCACTTTTTGCAATCGTCTTCATTCCTAGGTGCTCGAGTTAGGCCGAACCAGGCTGTGATACAACCAGTCAAGATGCTCTCCACCTGTAGAGGATCACAAGAGTAACAGAGTGTAGAATGTAGTGTTATAGAATGTAGAGAAAGCATAGATTAAAATGTAATGCAAGGCTACCACGAGGTGGATTGGGAAATCAGGACGACATCCTCAACATATGAGAGGCGTGTTCAAGAGTTTGATAAGAGCGGGCAAGAAGCCATTCCTGCGTGCGGTAGTAGATGCTTTGAAGATTTTGTATCTTCTGTCTGATGGGAAAAGGAGGAAGAGGGAATAACTGGGATGATGGAGCTCCTTGATTATGTTGCATGGTATCCTGAGGCTCGCGAAAGACCGGGCAGAATGGTGGGGCAGCGGTGAAGTTGTTGCCTTACAGCGCCAGACACCCGGGTTCGATCCTGGCTCTGGCTGCTTGTCTGTACTGAGTACGTACGTTCTCCCCGTTGGTTTTCCCCAGGAGCTCCGGTTTCATCCCACACTCCAAAGACGTACAGGTTTGTAGGTTAATTGCCTTGGTAAAAGTGTGTGTGTGTGTGTGTGTGTGACGGGGGTCGGTGTGGGCCGCAGGGCCTGTTTCCATGGTGTACCTCATAACTAAACGGGATGATTGGAGAGGGGCGAGAGTAGTGTGCGTGATAGACTGGGCTACATCTACAACTCTCTGTAATTTCCTGCGGCCTTGGGATGAGCAGCTGCCACACCAAGCAGTGATCCATCTGGATAGGATGCTTTCTGTGGTGCAACCTGTGGAGGTTGGTGAGCATTGTTGGTGATAAGTCGAATTTCCTTTCTCCTCTGAGGAAGTAGAGGCGTTGGTCTACTTGTTTGGCTTTAACTGAGATGCAGCAATTGGTCTGAGTCATGCTCCATAATTAAATACTGTTATTGTACCTGCCTGAACAATTTCCTCTGGCAGCTCGTTCCATAAACCCACCACCCTCCATGTGAATAACGTTGCCACTCGTGCTCCTATTAAATCTTTTCCCTCTCCCATCCCGGGATGGCGGGACTGTCATATGCTGAGAGAATGGAGCGGCTGGGCTTGTACACTCTGGGTTTAGAAGGATGAGAGGGGATATTATTGAAACGTATAAGATTGTTAAGAGTTTGGACACGCTAGAGGCAGGAAACATGTTCCTGATGTTGGGGGAGCCCAGAACCAGGGGCCACAGTTTAAGAATAAGGGGTAAGCCATTTAGAATGGAGACGAGGAAACACTTTTTCTCACAGAGAGTTGTGAGCCTGTGGAATTCTCTGCCTCAGAGGGCGGTGGAGGCCACGTTCTCTCGATACTTTCAAGGGAGAGCTAGATAGGGCTCTTAAAGATAGCGGAGTCAGGGGATATGGGGAGAAGGCAGGAACGGGGTACTGATTGGGGATGATCAGCCATGATCACATTGAATGGCGGTGCTGGCTCGAAGGGCCGAATGGCCTACTCCTGCACCTATTGTCTATTGTCTATAAACTTATGCCCTCTGGTTCTTGATTCCCCTACCCTGGGTGAGAGATTATGTGCATTCACCCTGTCTATTAACCTCATGATTTGACATACCTCTATAAGATCACCCCCTCAGCCGTGCTCCAAGGACCAGTCTTAGTCTGCCCGACCTCTCCCGACAGCTCGCGCCTTCAATTCCTGGTAACATCACCGTAAATCTTCTCCGCACTCGTCCCAACTTAGTAACCTCCAACCTAGAGCAGAATGACGGAAACTGAAACACAATACTGCAAATGCAGTCTCACCGAAGTCTTGTACGACTGATCATTTCCCATTGATGCTGATCGAGGATGATTACCCGTCTGAGAGACGAGGATATCTCTCACAGCTCCCGCTGTGGGATAGTTTGTCGCCTCTTGGGAGACCGGGGGAGCCTGAGACGCACATTTACCTGAATGACCTAATTAGGGGAGAGAGCTCCAGGAAGCATGGTCTGATCAAATTTTATAGCATTTTATCCTTGGTTTGATGTGGAGAGGAATGGGTCGGAGAATGGGACTTCAATAAGGACAATTGGGAGCATTTGACAGCAGAGTGAATTGGCAACTTTTTTTTCTCTCGTTTAGTTTAGTTTAGTTTTGAGATACAGCGTGGAAACAGGCCCTTCGGCCCACCGGGTCCACACCGACCAGCGATCCCCACACACTAACATTATCCTGCACACACTAGGGACAATTTTTACATTTATCAAACAATAGATAATAGACAATAGATGAAGGCGTAGGCCATTCGGCCTTCGAGCCAGCACCGCCATTCAATGTGATCATGCCTGATCATCCCCAATCAGTACCCCGTTCCTGCCTTCTCCCCATATCCCCTGACTCCGCTATTTTTAAGAGCCCTATTTAGGTCTCTCTTGAAAGCATCCAGAGAACCGGCCTCCACCGCCCTCTGAGGCAGAGAATTCCACGGACTCACCACTCTCTGTGAGAAAAAGTGTTTCCTCGTCTCCGTTCTAAATGGCTTACTCCTTACTCTTAAACTGAGGCCCCTGGTTCTGGACTCCCCCAACATCGGGAACATGTTTCCTGCCTCTAGCGTGTCCAAGCCCTGAACAATCAAACCAATTTACCTACATACCTGTACATCTTTGGAGTGTGGGAGGAAACCAAATTTCTCGGAGAAAACCCACGCAGTCAAGGGGACTTCATACAAAGTCCGTAAACAACAGCACCCGTAGTCGGGATCGATCCCGGATCTCCGGCGCTGTAAGACAGCAGCTCCACCACTGCGCCCTACTTGTTGATTTATTATATTGCGTTACAGTGTACTGTGTTTACATATTCAGTCGTGCTGCGCCAGTAAGAATTTAATTGTCCTATCTGGATCGCACACTCTTGACTCAAGTTAGGTTACAAAATCTGTCAATGGGATTGTAATATGAGGTATTGATTGGGGTCTGTTTGGAACCCTCGGAATGGATACATTCCAGCGGAAAAGAAACATTCCAGTCGGAGGTCTCATTGTCCGTGGGTAATTAAGGTTAGAAGACAGGGTCGACCTTGAAGCGAAAGCATGTAATTGTACAAGGATGAGTGGCAGTCAGAAGATTTGTCCGGCTATTGAGAGAGGCTGAGCAGGTTAGGACCTCGTTCTGTGGAAAGGCCTTAAATGAGGCATGATCTTGTAGACGTGTATAAAATCATGAGGGGAATAGATAGGGTGAATACACAGAGACTTGGCCCAGGGTAGGGGAATCAAGCACCAGAGGACATCAGGTTAAGGTGAGAGGGAAAGAATTTTAATAGGAACCTGAGGAGCATTTTTTTCACAGAGAGGTTAGCGGGTATATGGACACAGCTGCCTGAGGAGGCTGTTGAGGCAGTGATATAGCACCATATATAAAACACTTGGACAGATACATGGGTGGGAAAGACTTAGAGGGATATGTGCCAAATGTGGGTAAATGGGGACTAGTTTAGATGGGGCATCTTGGTCACAATAGATGAGAATTTGTCGAGCTCTGAAATCCAGAGGGATCCGAGTACCCGTTGGTGAATAGCCAAAGGGCTAGTATGCAGGCAGAGCAAGTCACAGGGAAGCTGAAAGAATGCTATTGTCCATCACTAAGGGTAATGAATACTGATGTAGGGTGGTCATGCTTCAGTTGCTGGGACAGTGGAGAGACCACGCAAGGTATAATGCGCATAGTATATGTATAAGGAATGAGTTTCATCAACTCGCAGATGCTCAGGACAGGTTTACGTGACTGATGCGGCAAGGAAAGAGACATGTATGTTCTGTGGCTTAGAAGAATGAGACCAGTCAATTGAAGTGCATCAGTCCCTAAGTGGTGCTAGACACTAAATGCTGAGTAACTCAGCAGGTCAGACATCATCTTTGGAGAAAGGGAATAGGTGACATTTCGGGTCAAGACCCTTCTTCAGACTTCTTAGTGTTGCCTGGGCAGATTGGGAAGTCAGTTTCTTCATGGAAGATATGTTTCTTTGTGGTGTGTGACGGTGGAGCAGGGAGGGCAGCGCAGTGGTAGAGTTGCGGCCTTACAGCGCCAGAGACCTGGGTTCAATCCTGACTAAGGGCACTATCTGTATGGAGTTTATACGCCTTATCCCTAAATTCCCAAGAATCTAAAACAACAGGTTTTCAATGTTAATAAGAAATTGCCCATTTAAGACTGAGACACAGTTATTTTTCTTAGGAACATCAATGAAACAAAAATACGAGGAATTGTCAAAGGCTGGTGGAGGCTGCGTCTCTGAACGTATTTCAATAGAAAATCTAAACAACATCAATTGTTGACGAGTTCTCATGTTAATCTGGAGTTGAAAATAGGGAGCATAGCCCTGGGTTCAGTTAGACTGATGTTAGAAGACAAATCACAGCGCTGTGACTGGGCGAAAGTTAATGAGGTTCTGATGTTGGGTATCACGTTACAGAGAAGGGGCCAACGCAGGAAACTGGAGACACCGTCTCTGGAATCATCCTCCAAGGAAACATTTTCCAGAGACTTTCCCTTATAGGATAGAGGCGAGAGTGAGTTTAATAGAAAGCTCTTTCTGTATCAGCTCAAGGGCTGCAGTGCCCCCACGCCCTCTCTCTGCTCCATCATCCCGCGGTTCTCTGCCTCACTGGAATCGGTCTCAATTCATCGGTTCCAAAGCTTTTCTTAACCAAATCTATTTCTTTAGTGCTTGGCGCGATGAATATAGACGTTTGTACAATTAAATTCAACTTAATGTGTAAGAAGGAACTGCAGATGCTGGTTTAAACTGAAGATAGACACAAAAGGCTATGGAGTTTGTACATACCTGTGACCACGTGGGTTATCTCCGGGTGCTCAGGTTTCTTCCCACACTCCAAAAGACGTGCAGGTTAAATGGCTTCAGGAAAAAAAATTAAATTGTCCCTTGTGTGTGTATAGGATAGTATTAGCACAAAGGGGTGATCGCTGGTGGGCCAAAGTGCCTGTTTCTGTGCTGTATCTCTAAAGCCCAAGGTAAAGTAAGCGTGACTTTTAGTGCGAGGGTGATTTTCTATGCATGTAGAATCTCTGATATCTTTACAGGGTCAAGAAGGGGTGCGGTTACGTATTAAAACACCTTTCATAGTTTTCCTGGGTCTATAGTAAAGAACATCTTTTGTCGAGGAAAGATGCATTACATGAACAATTTCTAATAGATTGGAGTAAAGTTTTTAAAAGGGTTCTCCGAAAACACCAGATTTTTTTGCCCAGATATACGTCTCTGGACACTGTCATTGGTCGCGACATTGAGTCTAAGAGTCAGGATGCTACTTTATAGGACTTTGGTCAGATCGCGTTTGGGATATTCTGTGCAGTTCTGGTCGCCCCCATTACAAGAAGGACATGGAGACTTTGGAGAGGGTGCAGAAATGATTTACCAGAATGCTTTAACTGTAGATTAGAATGTTTTAACTGTAACGAGAGATTGGCCAAATTTGGATTGTTTTTATCTGAAGCCTTGGAGGCAGATGGGGGACCTGATAGAAATATGTGCAATTATTGGGCGTAGATACGGTAGACAGTCCGAATCTCTATCTCAGGGCGGGAATGTCAAAGACCGGAGGGCACAGCTTAAAACCCCTGTCCCACGGTACGAGTTCATTCCAAGAGCTCTCCCGAGTTTGCCCTGATTCGAACTCGGAGATTTACGGTAATGGCCGCTCGTCGGTACTCGGGGCTCTCGTGGACATTTTTCAACATGTTGAGAAATCTTCACGAGCCTTCCCGTGCTTACCTGCCGTTAGCGAGTCTTCCCGAGTACCAGCCGCTACCGCTAAGAGACGTCCCCGAGCTCCGACGTACCCGCTACGTTCATTCTCCGTGTTTACCACGAGTTTGATTTTTTTTTAAACTCGGGAGAGCTCTTGAAATGAACTCGTACCGTGGGACAGGTCCCTTAAGGTGTGAGGGACAAAGTTTAAAGGAGATGTACGGGATAATAATTTTACATAGAAAGTGCCTGGAACGCACTGCCACAAAGTTGTACTTACTTTCCTTTAGACTTTGGAGATACATTGCAGCAATAGGCCCTTCGGCCCATCGAGTCCGTGTTGACCACTGCCAGGGGTGGTGGTGATGACAGATATGATAGTGGCACTTAAGAGGCTTTTGGATAGACACATAGATGTGCAAGGGATATGGATCACGTGCGGGCAGACTAGATTAGTTTAACTTGGCATCGTGTTAACATGGACATTGTGGGCCGAAGGGCCTGTTTCTGTGCTGTTCTACGTGCTGGAAGGAACTGCAGATGCTGGTTTAAATCGGAGATGGACACAAAATGCTGGAGTAACTCAGCGGGACAGGCAGCATCTCTGGAGAGAAGGAATGGGTGACGTTTCGGGTCGAAGAAGGGTCTCGAACCGAAACGTCACCCATTCCTTCACTCCAGAGATGCTGCCTGTCCCGCTGAGTTACTCCAGCATTTCGCATCCATCTTTTGTACTGTTCTACGTTCTACCCCTCCCTACGTTCTTCTGGAAAACAAATAATGCATATTGTTACAAGTCCAAGTACAGGAAGTCAATCTGTTAAAAAAAAACCTGATTTATTTGTTGAAAGGGACAGTTCGTACTGGTGCGGGATAGTTTGACACATTGCCATTTTAAAAGGGTTAAGAGATTAGCGCTGGAGCGCTATTTAAATAGAAGCTACACTAATAATTAAAATTTGCTGTGAAATTTAATTCTCCAATCCTGGCATTTGCTCAGGTTTAGGCACATAATGAAATCTAAATTGCCTCTGTCTCTGGGGAGAGTAACACGATTGAGGAAGGACAAAGAGCTTTTCCTGTTGCTTAATGTCGTACAGATAACGGAATAGTGATGGGTTATTTAGCACGGTGTGTAAATACAATGCGGCATGTGTCTACAGGGGAACACGGCCTGCCTGGACAATAGCACTGGCAGATAATTCAATTACTGAGGCACCCCATTTACACAGGACACCTTCGTGAGCTCATCGCAGCAACTCACGCTTTGTATTGTGAAGATGAAATCTGGGACAGGAGAAACCCAATGAGTGCATTTCATTTTTTAAACAGCATTGCGGTGAATTCTGTCAAAATTCTCCATCCCACATATTAGTTTAAATTCTTTCAGGAGATGATCCCATGGGTCCCGGACTCTGCTTTGCCTGTATTTTGTTGTCAGAAGCAGACACAACGGTGATAAATCCATTTGGATTACAGCCATCCCTCTCTTTAGGAAAACACAGCGCTCTTCTCTGCAAACCCAGCGCGTGATTCAGTAGACTCGTCCAAATTCTTCAGTCCCGTCAAACAGGCTGCATTTTAAGGAAGATGGACACAAAATGCTGGAGTAACTCAGCGGGGCAGGTGGCATCTCTGGAGAAAAGGGATAGGCGAAGTTTTGGTCCGACTGGGAATCGGAGGAAAGGGAAACGAGAGATTTAGACGGTGATGTAGAGAGATATAGAACAAATTAATGAAAGATTTGCAAACAAGTAACTATGATAAAGGAAATGTTCCTTTGTTAGCAGTGGGCTAGGTGAAAATGAGTTGCAGACAATGAAACTTACCAGGACGACAGTGAAACGAGTACAACGGCTAGGGTGGGACAGCGAGAGAGGAGGTGCAAGGGTTACTTGAAGTTAGAGAAATCAATATTCATACCGCTGGGTTGTAAGCTGCCCAAGCGACAGTATGAGGTGCAGTTCCTCCAGTTTGCATTTGGCCTCACTCTGACAATGGAGGCGGCCCAGGGCAGAGAGGTCAGTGTGGGAATGGTGACCATATAGGCCCAGGCAGACTGAGCGAAGGTGTTCAGAGAAATGATCGCCCAGTCTACGTTTGGTCTCGCCGATGTACGAGTCCACAGCTGGAACAACAGGTACAGTAGAGGAGCCTATTTCAGTGCTCCTCCAATGACCACAATGGAGTGATATATCTTACAGCGAGTGTCTAGATTTTGGCCAGTTGTTGACGGTAAGTAACAGGTGCTGTCAAAAGGATGAGTATTTTCAAAGGTGGCGAATGAGGCTTATTGCTCAATTTCAGTCGAACCAACTTAATCCATGTTTATATGATAACACTTACATTTAAGGTATGAAAGGACTGTCCTTCAGAGTACTGCAATTGGCCATTGCTTCCAAGTTGTCAGAGTCAGAGACATTGACATGGACTCCACAGCCTTGTGTAGCAATGAATTCCACAAATCTTATAGAGGTGCACGAAATCATGAAATAGGTCAGATAGATGCCCAGAGTAGGGGAATCGAGAACCAGAGGACATAGGCTTAACGTGAGAAGGAGAGGGGGGGGCAGGGGTTGAAGAATTAATAGGAACCTGAGAGGTAACATTTTGACGTAAAAGGTCTTGGGAGCATGGAACAAGCTGCTTGATGAGGTAGTTGAGGCAGGTACCATCGCAACGGTTAAGAAACATTTGGACTGTGGACAGGTATGTGAATAGAACAGGTTTAGAGGGATATGGGCCAAATGCAGGCAGGTGGGACGAGTGCAGATGGGACATATTGGCCAGTGTGGGCAAGATGGGCCGAAGGGTCTGTTTCCATGCTGTCAGACTCTGATATCCAGCACAGAAACAGGCCCCTCAGCCCAACTTGTACATGCCGAGCAAGATATCCCATCTAAGCTGGTCCCATTTGCACTCATTTCTGTACCTCTATCGAGTTAATGCTGCGGGGTTTAATTGTATTTGTGCGCTCATTCTAATGACTGCTTGAGAATTGAGCTTGCTTCAATGGTTCACCTTGGATTCCTCCTGACATTGTCAACATGTCTCCAGCAGCCAGTTTGATTCACTGCACCTGATATCAGGGGATGACTGAGAGTGCTGGCCTCTGTAAACCCTCGTGGGATCAGGTAGCAACCCAATTCTGGTGGTTTGAGACTGTGATCCAGAAATAGCTGCGTCCCTAGCCGAGTTGACCCAGCGCATTGACAGCAGTGGCAGCAGCCTGGCATTGTGGAAAGTCACCCAGATATGTCCGTTCACAAGAAGCAGGGCAAATCCCATCCAACTAATTAGTGTCCACTGAGTCTGCATTCAATCAGTGCACGGTGATGGGCATAGTGTTGACAGCACGCCCCAGTGGCAGCGACCCACCCACCCATGCCGACACCACCATACTGCAGACTTCTTCACAGTCTGGCTCCAAGCTTAAGACTTTACATTAGACTAATTAGGTTTGTAGGCTAATTGGCTTGGTAATATTGTGAATTGTCCCCAGTGTGTGCCAGTGTGCAGGGGCGGCTGGTCGGATCGCACTCGTTGGGCCGAAGGGTCTGTTTCCGCCCTCTATCTCTAAGGTAAACTGAACTAAACTAAATAAAATTTAGACTTGAGAGATACAGAGTGGAAACAGGCCCTTCAACCCACCGAGTCCATGCTGACCCCGCGCACTGAACACACACTGGGGACAATTTACAATTTTACCAAGCCAATTAGCCTACAAACCTAATTAGTCAAATGTAAAGTCTTAAGCCTTGGAACCAGACTGTGTACACTGGTACGGTCCTACACATCAGGGACAATTTACAGAAGCTGATTAACCCACAGCTTCTGTTTAAACTACCTACTTAACCTGTGTGCCTTTGGGATGTGGGAGGAAACCAGAGAACCCGGAGAAAACGCACGAGGTCACAGGGAGAATGTACAACCTCCGTACAGACAGCACCCATAGTCGGGATTGAACCGGGGTCTCTGGCGCCGTTAGTCAAGTCCAGTCACTCTTTTATTTCTATAGCACATTTAAAAAACAACTCTCGTTGGCCAAAGTGCTTTACATTGGTGGAGGTACTAACGTTATACAACAGTGGTTCATAGATTAGGCAGCAACATAGATTGGGCAGTAAGGCAGCAACTCTACCTCTGCACCACCATGCCACCCCTAATTTAATCAATGTGTGACATCTCTGAACCGAGTGGTAAGGACCTCTGGCCATGGGAACGCCATGCTTGCCTCCAATGCTGAGCGAAGACATGCCGACATTCCACCGTCAAAGCTGGGTGGGAGCCATGCTGCACTGGGCCCAACAGTATGGTGGGAGACAGAGTGTTTGTGGTGGTTCAGCTCTTGAGGGCAATCAGAGGTGGACAGCAGGGTGCTTTGCCTCGGCAAGGCCACCAGCATAAGGCCACTGGCACAATCAAGGACGAGTCTCACCCCAGACACTCCCTCTTCTCCCCTCTCCCATCGGGCAAACGATATGGAAGTGTGAAAACGCACACCTCCAGATTCAGGGACTGTTTCTTCCCAGTGGATATCAGGCAACTGAACCATCGTATCAACAAATAGAGAGCAGTCTTGAACTACTATCTCCCTCATTGGAGACTCTCGGACTAACTTTGATCGGACTTTACCTTTATTCCTTTTTATCATGTATCTGTACAGTGTGAATGGCTCGACAGTAATCGTGTATTGTCTTTACGCTGGCTGGTTAGCACGCAAAAAAAGCCTTTCACTGCACCTCAGTACACGTGACGATAAACCAAATAATGATCTTGGGTCAGTCATGATGATTGGCTCTACCTGGGTGCAATTGCCCCGTTGTCCGGATGACAATTCCCAATACTCGAATTTCCTCCCACATCCCAAAGAAGAGCGTGGTCGGATTTAATGGCCACAAAGTTATTCCTGGCCGGTTGATGAGTTGCTGAAGCTGGAAGAGTTGATGGGACCCAGGAGAAATAACACATGATTGGTGTAAGTGGATGTTTCATTGACAGCATGAAATTGGTGGGACGAAGGGCCTGTTTCCGTGATGCCTGATCCTATCATCACTACCCTGTGAAGTCCAGGTTAAACTCCCTAAAAATCTGATTTATTTGAGTTGCTCTCAACAGATAACCATTATACTGTTTAAAAAAAAACCCTTCATTTCATTTGATTGGTACATAATTAAAATGACGCTGTTAGGATATGTTTTCCAATAGTTGGCTATATAATATGTTTGGATTGTTAATCATGTGGATATTAATGGTATGTATTTCAACCAGAAAGTAGTACTTATGAGACCTTTATCCACTCTGTGAAATATTTGAGGGCGGCACAGAGGCGCCGTAAACTAATATAGCTCCGTGTTAGTGATTGGAAAATTGTTTCCATGTCTTAAATAGACAGAGAGTAAACTTGGAGATAGACACAAAAAGCTAGAGTAACTCAGCGGGTCAGACAGCATCTCTGGAGAAAAGGAATAGGTGACATTTCGGGTCAGGAAGGATCATTCAATCATGGCTGATCTATCTCTCCCTCCTAACCCCATTCTCCTGAACTCCTCCCCATATCCTCTGACACCCGTACTAATCGGGAATTAACCAATGAAGGAATAGGTGACGTTTCATGTCGAGACCCTTCTACTGAAGGAATAGGTGACGTTTCGGGTTAAGACCCTTCTCTACCTGAAATGTCACCTATTCCTTTTCTCCAGAGATGCTGTCTGCCGGGCTGAGTTAATGTAGCTCTTTGCGTCTCTCTTTGGTTGTAACCAACATCTGCAGTTCCTTTTTACACTGAGAGTAAACGTGGATGGGCGAGAGTGGGAGGGTGGGTGCGGTCTGGGTCCTGTACTGTAGGGCGTGGCTTCAAATGCTTTCTGAACTCCTGATGCTGAAACAGGAATGTATTGGTAAATTACAGTGGCCAATAAACCAACTGGCACATCAGTTCGGGCAAAATGCATGTGGTCGGAGATTGGCACGGGGGCACAGTGGTAGAGTTGCTGCCTTACAACGTCAGAGACCCGGGTTGGATCCTGACCGCGGGTGCTGTCCGTACGGTGTTTGTGCGTTCCCCGTTTTGACTGTTTATTTTTTCTCCCGGTTGCTCTGGTTTCCTCTCACATTTCAAAGATGTGCAGGTTTGTAGATTAATTGGCTTCTGTAAATTTCTCCTCTTGTGAGGATAGAAGTAACCTGTGGGTGATCGTTGGTTGGCACGGACACTGTGGGCTGAAGGGCCTCTTTCCGTGCTGCATCTCCAAAATTAAAAACAGGTTCTAATGAGGGTGCAATCTCAACAATGGACCTCTGATGATGAAAAGTTATAGCTCCATCAAATAATCTCCAGACTCAGTCACGATTGAACGACAGAGTAGACTTGATGGGCCAAATGGCCTATTTCTGCTCCTAGAATGAACTAATGAACTTGTGAACCATTAGCCTCCATCATGGTGACAATACTGTGAGCTTCAAGGTGGAGTTTCCTCACAGAGAAACATTGGGAAGGAAAACAAAGATAATAGCAGTAAAATGCTGAATTTTGATTTTCAGAAAGACCGAGGGAGAACGTTATATGTTTAGGCTGTGGTTCCTGGCATGGGACCTGCATTACTCTGCTGAATGTCTTAACCCTTCCTTGTCTGAATATGCAATGATTCCCGAATATGCAGTGTGTAGGAAGCAACTATAGATGCTGATTTACACCAAAGAAGGAATGCAAGCAGAAGCCCCCAGACGCATCCCGGGCAATGCTGGCGACAGGAACTGTACCACAGTGACTGACTGAAGTAGCCAATTCTGCAAGCACCGACCGTCAACGGTCACTGACCGACCGGAAAGTCGTGATATGGAAGATGGCCGGACACGAGGAAGAACACCAAAGATAGACGTAAAATGCTGGAAGGAATTTCACCTCATAAGATCACAGGGTCATAAGTGATAGGAGTAGAATTAGGCCATTCGGCCCATCAAGTCTACTCCGCCATTCAGTCACAGCTGATCTATCTCTCCCTCATAACCCCATTCTCCTGCCTTCACCCCATAACCCCTGACACCCGTACTAATCAAGAATGAACCTATGAAGGAATAGGTGACGTTTCGGTTTAAGGGTCTCGACCCGAAAGGTCACCTATTCCTTTTTCTCCAGCGATGCTGCCTGACCCACTGAATTACTCCAGCAGTTTGTGTCTATCTTTGGTATAAATCAGCATCTGCTGTTCCTTCCTACACAGCAACCTCATCTTCTGTCTTGGTATGTTGCAGCTCTCGGGACTCAACACTGAATGTCAGATGGTACACAAAAGGCTGGAGAAACTCAGCGGGTGCAGCAGCATCTAAGGAGCGAAGGAGATAGGCGACGTTTCGGGTCGAGACCCTTCTTCAGACGACTGCTCTTCCTTCACACCTGACTGTACCTTCATATTTCAGTTTGTTTCGTTCCTCTCCGTCTCTAAGTGTCTATCTTCTGTTTGTTGTGCGGCATTCATCACTTACGATGTAAGTGCAGGTCATCGATCTGAGAGCTGCCCTGCCTGTGGAGTTGGTGGTTTTCACTGGTACCTCTGCTCTGACATTAGCTTAGTTTAGTTTAGAGATACAGCGCGGAAACAGACCCTTCGGCCCACCGAGTCCGCACCGACCAGCAGTCCCCGCACATTAACACTATCCTGCATACACTCGGGACGATTTATACTTATACTAAGCCAATTTACTTACAAACCTGCACGTCTTTGCAGTGCGGGAGATCTCGGAGAAAACCCACGCGGTCACGGGGAGAACGTGCAAACTCCGTAACCAACAGCACCCGTAGTCGGGATCGAACCCGGGTCTCCGGCGCTACACGCGCTGTAAAGCAGCAACTCTGCCGCTGCGCCACCCAACACGGTGTGACGGAATCATTCCTCGGGGCCTAGACTAAGTTGGCTTGGGCAGAGTGGATGGGGAGAGGATGTTTCCACTGGTGGGAGAGTCTAGGACTAAAGGTCATAGCCTCGGAATTAATATACGTTCTTTTCGGAAGAAGATGAGAAGGAATTTCTCCAGGCAGAGGGTAGTGCATCTGTGGAATTCTTTCCCACGGAAGGCTGTGGAGGCCCTGTGGATATATTTGAAGCAGAGAAAGATAGATTCTTGATTAGCTCGGATGTGAGGAGTTATGGGAAGAAGGCAGGAGAACGGGGTTAGGAGGGAGAGATAGATCAACCATGATTGAACGGCAGAGAAGACTTGATGGGCCAAATGGCCTAATTCTGCTCCTATCACATGATCTTATGCTGGTGCCCAACCCAGGCGACTATTTGCATGCTAGCCACAGATGCAGCTCTCCAATCACATATTACAATCCCTCAGCATTCTTAAATCTCTATTCCGATTCCCTTATCATGTATCTGTACACTTGTAAATGGCTCGATTGTAATCCGGTGGGAGGAGGTCCGGGCCGCTGAGGGTGTTCTCTCCCGTTAGACGTCGGGGTCCCATCATTCCCGGCGCGAGGGCCTGAACATCGGGCCACCCGTAGCGGCGACTACGGGGTGCTCGGGAGGCCCCGACCACGGGTGAACATCTGGGAAGATCGGCAAGGAGGTGGACTGGACTTTGGTTCCTTCCCTCACAGGGGGGATCTTTGGTGCCGCTGTGGGGTTGTGTTGTGTCGTGGACTTCTGTGTTTTGTGC